>BLKM01001619.1:2094456-2303448 GCA_013340265.1 Coptotermes formosanus | reverse complement strand
CCACCTCCACCCCCACCGCCGCCACCACCACCACCACCACCACCACCACCACCACCACCACCACCGCCACCACCACCACCACCACCATCACCACCACCTTATATTACAGCCTACGTTTATAACAGATTCTTTTCTTGTATTTCAGGTATGTGTTTCGGTAATTTTATTAGAACGATCTAAGGACATGAAGTTCCTTTCTGCATAGCAAGAAACAGATTCCGTAAAGCTGCTTCTAGGTACAACAGGTAAAATACGTCCAATCTGAGCAACGTTTTCTGTGCATGTATTTTGATATATACTTTCCACAAAGAGCATCAATTAACGTAGATCTATTCTTTGGGGAGGGGGTAATGTCTGTCACTCATTCCTTCAATCTAACGCATGCCCTGAGCTACTGAACCGAAATGAATTATATGAGATTCATTGCCCTCTGTTTCTATGCATAAATTGTTAAAAATTTTATGTTCAAAGAAGCGGGGTTTTATTAAAATTTATACCCCTAGGCCAATTGTTTTTACCCACCACACAACAAAACCGAAAAAAAACGTTAAACACATAATCCGTAAAAATTATTTTTTAACAGGAAGTATTCATTGATATAGAAATTGTTACAGAACTTTTAATGAAGAACACCACAAAAGTTTTACTTTTTTATTTTTTGAAACTTCTGTTTACTTATTTCCTGTCTCCCGTAATCTATCGCATAAAAAACTCCTTATTTGTGCAGTGTAACTGTTTTGAAATATTAATTATATTAGTCGGAGACACGAGACAGGAAATTCTATTGAAAATGCAAAAGTGAGAACTACAAATAAAAGGAAGGGAAGAGAAAGATAATGAATGAGCGAGGAGGAATATAATAAAGGCGGATGGGTGTAGAATAATCATTTGCCTGAGTAGTGGGGTGGAGTGGACCGAGCTAAGCCAGTCAGTGTACCGCTCGTAGAGAGACTGATTTAAAAGAAGCAGGCGAGCTGAAAGGAAGAGATATGAGAAAAAGCGTCCAGACCTTTTTGTTTACAAAGTTGGTTTTGATAAAACACAGCGAATTACCATCTGGTGTATTTCAAATATCTTGTTCTTTAAAATATTTGCGGGACCATTCTGTCGGTTATCTTGCTTGTTGGGGGTAATAACCCTTCGACGTATGTGCGGTAGTGAATATTTTATGAACCACATATTACGTATATATTTTCGTTTCTTCTGGAAAGTAACTTATCCATAAGTAAGAAAAATTAAAGTGAAGTGAATTATTGTGTTTATCAACTAACCGTCCACCTAAACTTACTGTGCAATTCTGTTTCTTGCAAAATATTCTCTGGTCAAGAAATTCCCCGCTTTAATTGAATACAAAGGCCATTATCACTTTAACTTAAAATTCAGCGGCCAGTTCGCTACCAAATATACCAATACCCCACAGTCATTTTAATGCAGCCATTTCTACTGCACGGTGTTCAAATGTTTCGACCAGAATTACGTATGAACTTCTATCTTCTGTATACGTGCTAGATTTTTAAGTAACTGTTATGCCGTTACCCGAAAATTTCACCGCTTTTATGGCATCGGAATATTTATTACCGCTTTCAAAGGAGCCTACCAGTATTTCCCATTCTGATCAAGATGAATATGATTTACCATCTTCCGGTATACTTCCCTAAGAAACAGTTTAACATCATTGTTCTGTCTATGATTGCTTGTCCCATTTGCGTTTTGTATTGCATGAAAATTTGCCTCGATTCTTCGGTCCGTAACTTTGGCACAGTGTTTTTCCTTGTGAGCTGTTTGTTCGGTTTTTTGAACCGTTTATTGTTCAAAAAACTTCCCTTAATCTTTGTGGCTTTTTTACATTTGGAGTGTGTGTTATGCGTTCTCTTCTCCCTCCCACAGGGGGCGGCTTTGATGAAGTTTCCAGTCTTACGACTTGCGACGACTTATGGATTGTCGTGTATATGCCAACATTTGGCTACCCTGAAGATGGAGGTAGCGTGTTTGTCTGAAAACTTGCTAGCAATCTACGAGGCGTCGTTTCTCAGACGATTAAAGTCTTAAACCGCCTTATTATCTCTGCACATAGAGAAAAATGTTAACAACCAATGAAGTCACGTCACTGTGTCCATTGTACTTACCTTGAAAAGACACAGCAAGTTCTACAGTATAGCAGTTCTTACAGCTGCATCCTAACTGGAAATTTGCAGGTTCGAATTTTTGGCAGAGCGGTAACACGCCTGATTTGCAAGTATAATCCTGTGTAGTTTCCTCGCTTTCTTTGTTCCTACAGGTAATTCGTGAGAACCAATCCAGAGCTTGGTACAGGAGGCTGATTATTTTGGGGTTAAAGCGGCCTGATCATGAATGTAATTACTCATCTTTATCTAGTGCCAAAGTTTAACCGCTAGGAGCTTTGTCTTCATATTCCATAGACACATTCATGACATCGTGCTTAGGCGCAGGTGTAACCGGACATAACCGGGGTGTGTCTGTTCACCAGGCATCACGTGTCATTATTCATTTCTGAAAAATGAATCCCACTTAACTTCAGTACCATTCATGTAGAGCCAGCTTCACTTCACGTTACGCATTACGCCTCTGAAGAACTAAAAGAACCTAGACAGTTCATAAAGATGTGTGTTTTATATCACAGAAAGCAAGTTGTCTCTCCATTAGAAGACTAACGGGGTTCTGTTGGGGAAAATGACCGTTATGTGTTACGAAAATGGCATACTCGTAGAATCCATCGAGACTCTCTGTGTTATAAGCACAAAGAGTTTTTAATTTGAAACAAATTGTGTATGTTGCTACCGTTATGGTTTTAAATTGTAAGGGAAATCTTCATAGAAGGTACAATAAGACGCTTGCAACGAGTAAATTAATAAAATTTTGCGTATTCTGAAATATATTTTTACAATTGTTTACGTTTTAAGACGCGCGTGAATTGGGTTAAATCTGTTACATGTTAGCAGAAGAGTCAATAGGTCGCAACTTTCTATTGCTTATTACTTTTCCACACGTGTGCACACAGAAAAAAGGAAAAAAGGTTCGGAACTTTCGTGGTTGCTTACTCATTTGAATTGAAATCACAAACTGATACTTCGCGTGAAGGCTTTTGGTAGACCTCTTGGCTTTAAATGTCCGACCACGCTTCTCCAATGAGCCTCAGAAAGTGTCTGTTAATTGCAGAACCGTTCGCCGGGAGTTTTGCAGCACCTCGGTCTTTCATTCTTTTCTCTTGGAAACTGTCAGCGATTCGCTTCAAGACGTAAAGCCTTTTGCCAACATGCAGCGCAATAAGATCTTTTAAAATCTATTTCAGCATTATATTTTACATTTGCCTCTTAAAGTTCATTATACGTCACGTGTTATTCTTCGCTGATACCATACATGAAATTATTTATTGATGAATATTTTTCAAGAGCTGGCAATTTAAGGCTTGAAGGATAGATTTAATAGAAATTTTTCCAAAAGCAAGTTTTTTACGATTTCGATTTTTTGTGAAAGCGTTCTTCGATTTTCACACGTTTTAGCCAGTAATAGCTCTTATAGTATTTGTCTTGCCCTTGTTTGCTTAATTTAAAAAAAAAGAAAAGGAATTGGAAGCAGAAGTTGCAAAACCTCCTTCCAACTGCATAAGCTTCCAGGCTTTCCTCTTCTTCTTCTTCTTTTATTATTATTATTATTATTATTAGTAGTAGTAGTAGTAGTAGTGGTTAGTAGTAGTAGTAGTAGTAGTAGTAGTAGTGTCCGTTTGTGAATGATAATAGGCTATAATGCCAGCGACTTTCTTGTTTTAAAATTCCCGATAAAACTCGCAAGTATTTATCAAAGTTACCCCCGCAATGAATATCCTTTCACACGTATGTACAATTCGCAAAATTGCTCTGTTTTTTCCTTCTTATAGAGTGAGGGGTTGGGTCATTTAAAAACAACGGCGGTGGTTGATAACGATCATGTACATATAAGATATGTTACTATGGTTTCTGAAATATTCTGTATATAGTTGTGAAATTAATAAAGGTTTCGTATTTTTCAACCCCAAATAAATTCAGTAAGGCCTCGTTAAAACTTCTAAGACTGACGTTCGTATAATTTGCATTAAAAACTTTAGCTTTCTCATCACAGAGAACACAAGCAGTGTTTATAATACAAATCAGTTGGTTGTAGTTGCTAGCAAAGTAGTCGATGTTCATTGTGAGAACCATACGAAATACAAAAATGCATTCTTTCAAAATTCGGAGATAAACGATGTTGCAGCAGATGGTACGTATGTTTACCACTGGGCTGCCAGCCGATCTTATGGCAAAAATACTTGCTACTCGTCAAACTAAAGGTATCGTTTTTTAATATATGCTCTTGCGGGAACGTAATGACATTATTACAGGCTTTAGTGTTATATGTTTTGGAACTATTATAGATTGATTTTAATTCGTCCTCTTAATACTAAGTTGGAAACTTTACCTCCTGGAAAATAACATCGGACGATAACGTACGTACTTGTTTGCGACCTCTAAAATATTAATTTTCTAAGATTTTATGCTGTAGTACTTACCAAAATGTAGTAGCTTGCTTCTCTGTGTTTTTTTTTTTCTGCCACCCTTGATACAGTGCCTTCCATAGCAAAATGTTGGCAAAGAGTGTGAAGAAGTTAGTAAGTTGTTGACGCGATAAATCTTCGACCCCTTCTCCTTCCCATTCCCACCCCTCGCTGATTCTGGTACACCAAAGTTGCCTGTGACGTCACGGAGGCTCTTTTTTGGGGGGACGGAATATTTTTTGAAATAAAGTAGTGACAAAACCTGCCTTCTTTCAACCCAATAACGTGCAAAGAAAGCTGGGCTTGTAACATCGGTGCATCATTTGAAATAAGGAATATTGTAGTTTATGTGAGGGAATGTAAGAAAATATTTGCATGATTAATTGCACAGTAAACTTGTTAAAACCTTGTGAGACCATTTAGCCTAAAAATAGATCGTCTGGAAGTGTGTGCTCACAAAAGCGTAACGTGAAGTACTGCATTTATATCCTCCTCCCATTACCGCTGCAACTTTCTCTTCATCTTCCTCAAGTTTTGCCTCTTTTCAAAGTCTCGCTGTTCTCATGGGCCTTCTTCTTAAGTGTCGACATTTGGAGGCACTTCCTTGGTTCTTTCCTTCCATCGTTTTGTCAGTTTCTTTTCATTGCCCTCTTTCTGTGTGTGCCACGTTTACATAGAGTTTTTTTGTGCAGTAGTAAGCAGTAAAGATTACTGTCTTCCGGTACGTGACGCCGTGTAGTCTGCTAGAAACTTGAAGTAGATTACAAGCCATTGCCTGAAGACAATGCTATCCATTGCCACCGCCGCGGAACCTCAAATGTCACAAAGTAATTAGCAGTTTTGTTATAAAATACAGTTAAAAATCTCTGGTTCGAAACTTTGCCAAAACCGATTTATACCTGCTAACGTTTTTCGCACCTTTGGCCATCGTCTCCACAGAAATGCTGGAGTAATGTATTGACATGTATCGCCACCGCTTCCACATTCTTCCCATTTGGAAAATGTAGTCATCATAATTTCTAGCAGTTAAGATCTGTAACATACTTAATTAAGCCACAAAATTAAATTCACTTTTGTCCAAATGATGTCCACAAAATTTATTTTTGACCAGCCGTATATGTCCTGTTATTTCGATTCAACTATATTATACATAACATATTTTAAATTATAACTATTATATTGCTTACTGTTCTGTGACTGAAATGTGGTTGATGTTGTGAGTTAGCTGAAGCCTGTTGTTTAGGTAATTTGATGTTATCAAGATATGATTTGTTTTTTTCCTTAGTTTAATGGCGCGGTTAGGATTCAATCCGTGACTGGATTGTACTAGGTAAGTAAGGTGGAACTCTGGTTACCCAGTAGTTGGTAATTGGCTTATTAACCTAATGTTCGAAATGGTACTTACACACACACGCGCGCGCGCGTTGATCTCATGAGCATAATTTCTTCCCTAGAAAAGAAGAACTAAAGATATCTGTGACAAATGAGTCACAGATAGGGCAGAATGCTGAGATTAGCAGAATCATTACCCTCATATTAATATTTTTACGTAGGAAGAAAGTGGATTTATTCTTATGGAATTTAATCACGATCTTGATGTACTTATTTCAAGCGTTGTCCTAATGGACCCTGTCATACCGTTTTATTCCTGGACTTTTTCCTCGTCAGGCTTGGAATTGAATTGCCCATCATGAAGGACGGACGGACGGATGGACGGACAGACGAAAGTAGCATGTAGATCGATTGGTAATGGTAACTTCGTCACAGCTAAAGTTTGTCTGCCTGTCCCTCCAGCAGCTTTTCTTTGTTTGGTTGTATGCATTTAGCAGACACAATGCTCACACGCCATCACTGAATATAATGGATGTATTCGACTGCAGTTTCGGTGAGAGTATCACACACAGAGACTTCCTGCTTACCCACAGTTAAAGCGTCCTGGACCTGTATAGTAAGCAGTAGTAGGTTATCTTAAGCAGTAATCGTTCTGAATTTTATTCAGGTATTATCGGGGTCAATTCCAGACCAGTGCGCATGTTTTAACCCTTTAAAGACGAAGCGTATCTGTTTTATATAAGGACTCAGTGCGTACCGCGCAGTAAACACTCTCGACTTCGGTTATAAAAACCAATCTTTTAATGTTTTATAAGGCAAAAGTTGCTGTTTGTTCTGAGATCCATACAAAATACATAAACGCAATGTGGGCACCACGTAGAATTTTTTAATGTTAAACCTGGTCGTATGTAAAGTTACCGCTAGACTTTAAAAGGTTAATGAGTATTCTTCCCACCGTTCCGCAAGTATTTCAGATACGTATTATTGTATACTGCCGATCCCAGTGGCGGCGCGGTCTAAGGCCTAGGTCTTCGGCCGAGCGCTTTCTGGGATCGTGGGTTCGAATCCCGCCGGGGGCATGGATTTTTGTCTCTTGTACAGTGTTTTTGTGTGTTGTCAGGTAGAGGTCTCTGCGACGGTCCGATCCGCCGTCCAGAGGAGTCCTACCGGAGGTGGTATGTGTTTGAGTGTGATCAAGTGAGAAACAACCCCTCGACGCCTACTGTGAACAAGTAGGTAGAAGAGGGAAGGACTACGAAACGTTAATTGTATAGGTACTGTGTTACATCGAAACGGACGACAGAAGCTTTCTCCATAACCGCTAACGGTTCAGCATTCATTCAGATCACATTCGACGCTAATTAACGTTAGTACGTACTTAAAAGAGTGTTATTAAACAAGTTACGAATCAGCCACTTGTATAGTGAGAGTACACGTGAGATAAAAGTGACCAGAAGTGTAAATTGTGTTTTAACTCTTTATACAAACCGAGATATCTCAGTCAGTGTAGTAACTAGACTACCTACTGGCTGGACGATCCGGGGTTTAGTTCTCAGCAAAACAAGAGGTTTTCTCTTCTCCAAAAGGTCCGGACCGGCCCTTGGATCCACTCAGCATCCTGTTTAGGGGATACCGCGGCAACGTTCCCTCTAATTTTTTACAGCTGCGTAGACCTGCTGCTGCTCTGAGCAGAAAATTTTTACACGACCTGACGACTGCGCGGCACTTTAAAAGTTTCTTGTAATATGCATAATAAGAATGTTTACAATGAAAAGTGAAAAATTTCAGCTGCGCGGCAACAATTCAGTGTGCACGGGAGCGTTTCAGTTACTGCGCGGCCCCGCAATCGCGCAGCTTAGAGGGAACATTGTGCCGGGGGTAAAGCGACAGTTCGTTAAAATGACGACTAACCTCCACCTAGTGTCGAGGCTGGGAGGGTATAGGGGTATTCCTGCACTTCTTCGTGTCTTCCTGGCATGGACAGCCAAATTTTGCCCCTGCTTTTAACCATTTACAGGACACTGGGAAATGTGCATACTGCTAGCCTTGAAGTTTGAATAACGTGACATTTTCCCGCCTAGTCTCTAATAATCCATTTATGGGGTTCACTTGCTTCTCACAATAAACAGCGACTATTTTACTAAATATTAATAACGGCCTTGTCTTGGTAGTGACGTTGCGGCGTGATTTGTGAACGGCAGGAACTGACTTCATCTTACAAATTTTCCACATTTCTCTTAACAGAAGCATTTGTAACAACAAATAACATTCACTTTCAGAGTTATACAACACATGCACATCATTAATACAGTTATGATGATCAAATTAAGAAGGGCCGATCCCAGTGGCCGCGCGGTCTAAGGCGTAGGTCTGCGGCCGAGCGCTTGCTGGGATCGTGGGTTCGAATTCCACCGGGGGCGTGGATGTTTGTCTCTTGTGATTGTTTGTGTTGTCAAGTAGAGGTCTCTGCGACGGGCCGATCCCTCGTCCAGAGGAGTCCTACCGCCTGTTGTGTCTGTCTGAGTGTGATAAGTGCAAATGAACAACCTCGACACCTACTGTGAGTAGGCAGAAGAGGGAAGGGCTACGGCGACAAATTAAGAAGGTTGAAATAGGCGGTGTATATAGCATGAATAGGACAGATGATAAATACATATAACATTTTAGTTGGGAAAGCTGAAAGAAGCACATGTCGGAGCAGAATGCTTGCATGGTAAGGTAATATAAAAGTATATCTATGCAATAGTGTGTTGGGATATGGATGGTATTTGTGTTGCTCAGGATAACAGTGGAACGTCTTAACTGAAACTTCGGATTTCATAGAAGTTGCGAATATCCTGGCTTGCTGAGCGAATTTTTCTTCTCAATGAGCAGTTTTATTCACGAAGCTGTTTTTCTAAACAAATCCTTTTTTCTTAATTGATTTCTGCTTTCGGTATTAAATACTGTTTTCTTACTTATATAGTTCTAGGTGCATATATATATTATTTGTTCCTTGTACATCTGTGAAAACTCAGATGTAATTTTACCTTCCGTCTGAATGACGCTTTCGACGTCATTATTAAATACAATTCAAAAGATTTGTTACTTAAGGCAGTGCATTAACACAACACAACACGGCAATACTCTTGCCAGATCGAGAAGATGTCAGAACGGTGATAATAATTTGTATTTTCTCTGTCAAAAACAGCGATGTGGGCTTTGATCAAAGCACATTCATTTCAATCAGATGGAAAGGCACAAGGTTTTATCAAAACGTCAGTCGACCACGTTTTGAAACAGCACACATCGAACACACTGCGCCTCAGAATACCGCCAAAACACCGTAATACAAGAAAAATATAGTCAATACATCATGCTCTATTAGACACGTGGATAAGTATATGTAACTTAGACTTATGTAGGCAATATTCGAATTTGAGACATTACACACAATTCGAGCTACATAACGTGATATCATATTTAATAACTATTGAATAATTTGGTTTACTGCAATAAGGTACTAAGTGAAGGTGATTCTTTTAACAGAGGGTGCACTTGAATATTTACTACCGGTATACATCTGCAGTAGTAATAGGAATTAAAATAGGATAAAAATGGATAATGATGTAGAAATTTTATCGTGTAATGTATGTAACAAACTAGCTACAAACGAGTGTTTATTAGATTACTGTAAATTTATTAATCCCAATAATTTTTGTGTGAATGTATTTCCTGATGGTGGTCTAGAAGGACCGAAGCATGTCGAGTAGCAGCAGAAAAGCAAGAGCTGTTGATACCCATACATGTGTACTTGAATGTCTTCTATTTACAACTTTGTAATTGTGGTACGTGGCGGATCATGGAACAGTTTAACGTTAGGGCTTGTTATATTGAACAGCTAATGTGACGTGTAATTTTTTTGGTTTATGAGATGTGTTTTACCTTTCGTTCATAAAAATGTGTCCGTTTTCAGCTACGTTTAAAGAAAGTAATTTAATAACTGGCACTGTAACGCCTTCTTAAATCATTATGAATGAAGAAACGTCCAATAAAAAAGTGGTGTGGATCAGCGCGTGAATATTGTGTTTCCCCATCATATGAGGAGGCATTTTGTAGTAATGTATGGATCCTGTAATTTGAAATACATCTTACTCTACTGTCTATACCTACTAGAGGCACACACATATTTATGGAAATATGAACTGCTACGATCCACAGCGTTCCAATTCTGAACACCGTTACATGAACATCAAAGGCTTCTATAATTCACAGTACTGTCTGACATCAATCACCATGGAGCGCCTGCAAGCTGATGTAATACGTCACAGTGTGTTTTAAACTAGGCAGACACACGTACATGTATACGTGCATATTCATATCCACACATTAGCGTAACCAAAGATGGTACGATCAATAGTTTACAACTACTGGCGTTCATTTTTCGCCTGTAACATCCAGATTATATTCATGCATAAATCAGTAAGAGAGTACTCAAGTCTTCTGGAACGTGAAGCTGGGTCTTTGGGCGAGTATTTTCGCGACGTTGCGGTGGTTCCTAATGCTTTCGTCTTCAGGGTAACGTCGGGAACTGCTCGTCCAACGACACACCGTCGCTTCTTAAAAGACCTGAATCTTCCAGAACACCGCTGTGATAATCTCTAATCTCGTCAGTATATAATGATATTTTTCGCTTCATGTTACGTATCGATTTCGCAGTACAAAAACATCTAACAAGCTGAATTACTGAATATACTTTTAATACTGTCCATACCTTGCATAGTTCTACTTATAAAAAACTATAAACAAGACCTACTCCAGCACTTGTCACTATCTTAATGTGTTTAAACTATTATAGTGTATATGTTCGACATGTTTCGACGAACTATATCATCATCTTCAGGAACATTTCCATTGTTCGAGTATAAAGCACCTTGTACGTGTACGGATCGTCTTTGACTTTAGCACTCCATCAGACGTTTGCCACTATGCTGATATCCATGCTAAAGTGCTAAAGTGTAAAGACGACTTTACGCGTACATGGCGCCTTATACTCGTACAATGGAAATGTTCCTGAAGATAATGATATAGTTCATCGAATCGTGTCGAACATATTATAATAGTTTAAACACATTAAGATAGTGACAAGTGCTGGAGTTGGTCCTGTTTATAGTTTTTGTGCTTAATATACCTTATAAAAGCATAATTTTCGTTGCGAATATTCTTTGTGAATGAGCATGACGTCTCTTCGACATTAAAATCACATACTAGGATTGATTTTATACTTTAAAATACTCATGTTTATTCGTGCTTGCAGTAATTAAAATTTTCGACTGTTATTTGTAACGCGTAAATTCAGGCAAAATCTCTGTTTCCTGAAATTTAACTGCAGATTTTATACACTTGAAACCAAAGGTTTGCGTGACTTCCTGGGATATCCGGTATCTTAAAATTTTCTTTCAAATTACTGCCTGCTAAGTAAGACATTTCTCCCAAACTGTTGCCCTAGAATCACCAACAAATAAGGAACAACCTCTAGATAAGCAATTTTTGCCGTTATTATTGTGTTCTATCTTCTTGCTAGGTTAACAGGACACCTCTGTTCTTATCACTAAATTGCAGAAAACTGGGAAAAATATTAAACTGTGGCTTTTCTTGTTCGGGATTAAGCCATATCAGAAGATCTATCTCAGTAATAGAAGTTGTTAGACGACAGAAAGACAGACACAACAGTGTGAGTCGACAGGCGACGGGAGGATGACAAAGCAATAAATGGGCTGTCTCTCTTCTGAAGAAACCTAACAATGGAACAAAACGACGCGTCGCTGATGGACAGACAGACAGACAGACAGACTGGCTGACTGACTGAGGTCATGGGCATAATAAGCTACGTTATTGAAGGCACAGCATTTCCAGTGAACTTTCCTTTCAGTGAATATCCACACGCAAGGACTAGCAACTGGAGGGAGATGTGATGGCAATAGTGTAATATTGGACATGCAGTCGACCAACTAACAGTGCAACAAAGACCACCACTCGGACATCCTTTGTAATTTGACTTAAAGGAAAGGCAGCTTTAACGTCAGCAGGACTGTTGCTACGACGTCGAAATAAAAGGATTTCTTCTCAGCAAAAAGAAATAAAAACCACGTCACACGATTTTCTTGCCTTTCTTCTTATCAGTACTCCTTACCATCTCTTTACAGCTGTCCATCTGCTTACTATCTGTTGTGTAGATTTGCTCACTTGCACCTTTTTTACTTATACATACCTTATCAGTATTTCAAGTCCCACTTACGTAATTTCATATTTTTATGAAAATATTTATTATACTTTAATACATCTTACTTTTACTGTTATGCCAGCGGCAGACATGCCTTCTGTATTCATGTCCAGATATCACAGGTGCTGTTTAAATTACTTCGTTTGTTGAGGTTTGAGCTCTTGTTAAAACATACAAATACAGGCAGGTATGGAGAAGTTTATAAATACAATTTTTCAAACATGAATATGTGTTTTATGGATTTAGTTGCCGACTTAGGCAAGACGTTAATTAATTTCAGGCAAGAAACTGTTACTGTAAGGCTATGCACTACTGTAAGGCTATGCACTACCGTAAGGCTATGCACTACTGTAAGGCTATGCACTACTGTAAGGCTATGCACTACTGTAAGGCTATGCACTACTGTAAGGCTATGCACTACTGTAAGGCTATGCACGCTGTTGATAATATCTGTGAGGTTACAGCAGATAAGTCTTGTTTTCTTACACTCCAGTAAATTCGCCAGACTGAAAAGCGTCTGAATTAAACCTTCTGTATTTTAATGAGGTGTTGAAGTTGTGATAGATATTATGCGGTACTTGGCACGGTGAAAAATTGCTGAAACATGTAAAGTTCCATATTGTTTTCGTATGTGGCAGGGTTTATAAGAGTTACTTGTGTCTTAAAGATAAGGGTAAAGCAATCCCTACGCAAGCCTGGACAGGCCCTTAGGGCTGCAGGGGGATGAGGCTCAAAGAATTTCCAGACAGTTGACACTTGAAGGTAACAAGGTTGTCAGCCATACGCACCGGCCGCCTTTAACCCCCAGGAGATACCCCTGCTAATCATTTGTGTTAGAGGCTGATTCCACCCTAAGACCATAGTGCGGCCGAGAGGGATAAGTCAGTGAAAACTTCCAATGATCCCATCGCATATCGAACCCGCAACCTTCCAGCTTGTAGGGCAGTGAGCAATTCTATGGACCAAGGAAATTTCGTAGGAATTTCCAATCTCGAGTTTGAAATCCGTCGAGAAGTTCTGGATAACACAGATACACACAACTTTCTCGTGATGAGACTCTTTTATGTATTTTGTAAAGAAGAGCGCGCGTGCTATACGTCTCATTATTTAATATAATTTTTTGCTATTTGCATGCAAAACATTTGGAAATGCATGCAGTTTACAAGTGCAGTGCCTACACGAAACTTGCCTTTCTTAACTATAGTTATGGGACCATTTCCCCTGCCACCGTCAGTGCTTTGACTGACAGTTTACACAGTCACATCAGTTCCTCATATCACATCTAAAATATAAGAGCAAAGTGGACTACCTGTTTGCCTTTAAATCATAGATATTTGCATATCGATCAAATATTTTCGTGCAGCTTATGGTAACACAGTGACGTCATAATGAAAATAACAATTACCCGTGCCTTCTTGAAAAGGTAAAAATTATTAGATGTTAAAATTCTACGAGTAAATTATATGTACATTTTTATGGGCAGCGTGTAAACGAGAGTGGAATTTCGTGGCGACGGTTAGACGCCAATGCTTACAGTCTTACTAGGCCTGCCACTGTAGAAATTGTTTTCTCCCACAGTTCAGAGTAACTGTGAAGAATGCGATGGAAGGAACATTTGTACTTAGAAGAGAGGAAAGATGCTTAACATGCGGTTCGTGTGAATTACCCAATGACTGTGAATTTAATACAAGTCAGTGACACCCACCGACGCAGCTTTATTCCAAGCAAACCTGATGAAGCGCGCTATGTGATATCAAGTGATTTTCCTTTGCGGATTCTGCTTAATCCAAGCTGCAGCTTCGCTTTTTAAATGGCTCATTGGAAGCCCCCTTCCCCCCCCCCCCCAAAAAAAAAATACGCTTATCCATAGGCTGTACGGCGTGAGTGCAATGATTCGTTAGATAAATGATAGTGACGTTGTTTTCAACAGCAATCTGAAGCAGTCAAGGGGAGCTGCAATGAGCTCTGTGGCCCCCTAAACTTAGAAAGACATTCCCGAAGTTTTGTGTTTGAGGAAATGCTGTGTGAACCACTATATGAATAAGTCGGTGCCAATGTACGACTATTTCCGGTTCATGGACACATCTGACACTTGGTGTAAGATGACAGAGCAAGAGAACCGGTAGTTTTTAGTAGTCTATAATGTATAGGCAGGACGTTTCTAAACAGATTTAGAGTTGTGTAAGTGCGGCTTCTGTCCTTTAATTTTTTGCTTCGTCTTTCCCAATCTTCGAGGAGAGAAGCCACCCCCCCCCTCCCCCACCTACCGAACGAAATGAAGAACATGGCGGATAAATGATGTGGAGGCAATATCAACAACGCCGGAAACCTCTAATGGATCGTTATTGCATAATTACATCGACTGGAACTAATTAAGACACATTTCATGAACACTAGAAAAAAGTGCGAGCATAAAATTAACAAACTTGCCTCATAAAATCAGTCACAAGTCTAGTAAAACAGCGCCAATATTCGCTACATTCACTCCCAGTACTTCTCTAGACTCACTGAATAAGCACATGTGCTGCCATCTGCAACGCATTGCCAGAGCCAACCGAACTACAAAATGCGGCATCTGTCCCGCAGCGGCAACTCTCCCGGAATTACTATAATTAATTCAGCAGTGAAGAGGAGCACAGAAACTCGTTATGTAATTCGATATAAGAGGCACTATCATGCACCTGCTCGTTTACCTACGAAGTATGCCGAGGCGGACTGCAGAATGTTTAATTTTTTGTTATAAAATTTGCTTTAACCGTCGTCTCGAATAGCGACAGACATAGAAAACGCCCAAATTTGTTGTTAAAAAGTTTCAGGTTTTTAGTTGTTTACATTTTTCCTTTGTGGACAAAAGTAAGTACAGGTACACCCTAAGAATCCGAACAAATACTCGCAGTACACAGTGAAAGAAAATTTGGGACATTTTTCGAACACCTTGAGCATAATGCAGGAAGTGATGTAAGCAGATCCCTCTGGAAACGTGCAGTGGAAAGAGCGGTTTTCACTGTTCCCAGGACGGAAGTTTCACTTGCTCATGACAGTGTTTTCTTTCTTCACCAACACCACTGTCAATACTAAAAGAAGTGTGGAGTGGGCAATGGATGTACTGCTTTCTTGAGAATATTTCTTATCGTGTTTGGTACAGTCACTTCTAAAACATCAATTCATGTAGGCTAAGGTGTACCGTTATTATCTTCGGGGGCCATGTGGCGTTGTTTCGTTACAGAAGACACCTGGAGAGCCTCGTGAGGAACATTCTGCATTATAAAACTTGCTGAGTAGCTATTAGTCATTCGCAGTATTTACAGATATATCAAAATACATCACGTCAAGTGAATTCCGGTTTCTTCATTTCGGTGCATAGGGCGTTCACGAAGGAAAGCTAGCGAGATTTCTTTCCAGCTATTGCATTAACCAATCTGCAAGTCTTTCGCACTGTTCCGACTTCCTCCTTTATAGAGATCCTCCAGCTCTTCCTGTCTTCCTCTCCTTCCTTGTTCTTGGGGGCTGCAAGTCAAAACTTGCTTGTCACGGAATCCTTCCTCATTGTACGAAAAATCCGCTTCTGTTTCCGCAGTATAATTTTCACTGGCACTTTTTTGTGTGCACCCCTCCACAGTTCTTCATTTGAGATTATACACTACTAGACCAAAATATCTTAAAAATTGTCCTAAGGCACCTGTTTGTGAATGTCTGCAGGTTCTTGTAATTCCAAAAGTCATCAAGGCAATATAGTTAAAAATAATTTTTTCTGAATGTTGAGTTGTCAATGCTGACTTTTGTTACTTAAATGGTAATGACATTTTGAAATGAAAATTCAGAAGAGACCAAACCGACCCTACTGTACAGGGTTGTACAAATAATATAATAAACATGCGTAAGCGAACTTATCACTCAAAAGTTCCATTTCTGTCAAATATTGATTCTTAATCACTTTTATTTGTGCTATTGTAACGGGTGTATTATATTTTATGAAAAGATAAAAATGTAGGCTTCTAACACGTATGTTACTCTTACAGTCACGTGTATTTAATCGCGCGTAGAAATGCGTGCTTTCGTGGACCGTATTTTGGCAGCTTCTGCTTTGAGATTGTCCTTACAACCTATCGATTCTTAGTTCAATTAGAGAGTTTTATTATGTCTTTAGTTCAGCGGAGTCAAATGACAGAATGATTTGTGAAGGATCATTTGCAAAAGGAGTAACAGAAAGGCGAATGACCTAATTTAAGTCGATATCCTAGCAAGTGACCGGAGAGTAAAAAAAAAGTACGAAAAGCTTCCACAAAACAGGCAGCGTTCAGTCTCACATTTGATGACAAGGTTTTCTCATAGAAGTCTCCCTCTGTCCGGCATGATCGCAATTAAAATTAAAGATATGGCGAGTGGAGATGGTGCTCACAAAGTAGCATCGGATTTAATTATATTTAAAATATTTCTTAAACCACGTTTGTGTGTAAATACATGTTTAAAAATGTGTACAATACGCGCGTGTTTTTGAAAAAAGAAGCAGCCGTGTCTCTCTCATTGACATTTCTAGACATAGTTTGTGTATGGTTATTTAACAACGACTTGACAATTAGCAGACATGAGACATGCGCATTTGTGTACTTAAGTATATCTTCCGTGGAAGAAACGAAATTTAGTGTTGTTTTTGAGGTTTCTCGTTGCATGTATTTCAAAACGCAATACAGATTATTTAAGCTAAATATTATAATCCTCATTGTGATACGTACATTAGCGGTACGCTAAAAGCTCTTTATTTGGATATTTTGAATTATCATATAGACCCACACACCGTTAATCCTCTTTAATATTCTATAGACCGAACGCTTGCGCATGAACGAAATGCCCCGAAATATTATTGGGTACAATAAATTGATTAACAGCTTAGAAAATTCACTGTATTTTGCTAAAGGTTGTGATCGAATACAAAAAAGGTATGTTAATTACCTTGTTCGTATTTTGTGTTTTGTTTTAGAATTACAGCTTTCACACAAGAAATGACGTTCTCTTAATCGAGGAAATAATGAAAAGCAATGTTCGAGATGTTAAGTCTATAGAGTACAAGGATGCTAACGTTCTCAACGATACTTGTATAGCAGTTGGATATTCCTTCATCTACAGAAAAGGGATTCGAAAAATAGCATAAAATATCAAGGGTCATTTTGGCGGGGAAATGGCAAACGTAAATGGCACCCTGATATCCGGATACGGAACTGCTGGTATATATATGCATATGTATTGTACTTTTAACATAAGCGTGACTTACATTCTGGACACTGCCCACCGTTTCAGTGAAAGTCTTACAAAGCTTCCGATTCTAGATCATCCTATGCACTCTGGTGGAAAAGGGAAAAGGGAAATGGGAGATCCTACTTTGATGGATCCTTTAGTAAGAGGTATTCCTTATCCGTGCTGCGAAGAGGCTAAAATTCCTAAAAGAAGAAATCGTCTTCACTGAGGGAAGAGTGTATATTACCAATTAAGTGAAGTGTATTTATCTTCAACATCTTTTACTTTGTAAATCACTTATAACTATGTGAAGGTAGTGATCCCCGAACACTACCGGAGTATTCTACAGGTTCTTTCCCGACTCTCGACAGAATCATTCGCCATTTTCCCGTTCTTTTTCCCGTTGCATTCAATGGCTCTAACGGGAAACCCTTTGTTCCGACTGCTCTCTATGAACCTCATCCTGTGTTCTCATTTACATCCTCAGAATGGCAAGTGCCAGGCGATGTATAATGAGCAGATATCCTGTGTCTGAGGTGTCCGTGTATGAAAATCGTAGCTAACATCACACTTCTTGGTTTCTGGAGGTTCAGTTTGTTTTTTGTTTTGGAGCTCGGAAAAAGAGAATTTACGATTCCGAAAATATTTTCGACCGTAAATGTCGCTAGACATATTCTGTAATTGAAAATGCCCTTGGATAATGTCCAGGAAAAGGTTAGTTGACGTTTCTTTCCATTCCAAAAGTATCATTCGCTGTAAATACAAAAGACTTTTTTTGTCATGTGTTGGGTCCCGTTGAGGTGCGTTAGGAAATTTTGTGAACAATTTTTTATGTCTTTACCTGCCCTCTCGTATCAGTAATTCTACCAAAAGTAACGTACGTTTATATAGGCCTAGAGCTAATGACATGACGCATACCTTGTCAGATGCCACTTTGTAAGGGAGCACGTAAATTCTCTTAACTAAACACTGTTTATCTCCGTGAGCACTGAGTAATTACTTTTACATTCATAAAATATGTGAGATTTGTGCCGATAAACTAGCGATATTCGTGCCAGTGCAATATGCGTAGCGGTGTAAATCTACCTGTAGGTAACAGAAACGTGATATGGAGTTGTGAATAGTAAGTATTATCCTGTATTTTTGACAAAGCAGATGATCAATTAATAACTCAAAACACCGAAAATTAGCTTCATTGTGCCATGCCCTAGTTACACAGGGGATGCACAGTGAAATTTTAAAATATGAATACAGGAAACCGAAGCAGTGACCGTTAAAGGGAAATAACCCGTGAGGCCTAAAACTGTTATGGATGGAGTTATATTGGGAAATACTCTGTTTTTTATTTCTTACTTAGTAGGCCGCATATCACGTTTAAACAATGCTGTATTTTAGAAAATATATGCTCCAAAATATGCGGTACGTTGACGAGAAAGTTAAACAGGAAGTTGAAGGAAGAGACTCTGATAACATGTGATAAAACAGTGGGTGTCCTCATTCTACTGTATACAAACAAACATGGGTATTAGAGAAGGATGAATTGCCTACTCGAAAATGTAAATGGTAATTCCTAAGATCTGTAAAATCCTCTCATAACTTGATAAATTTATACATGAACATATTAGAAAACATATGCGCATTTCAATAAAAATAAAATTAGTAAGTACAAATAAAAGCGGGGTTGATAATGCACGAAAAGTGAAAAACATAACTGTTTTCTTATTTTCTGTGAAGGATACCCACTCCACCCACGAAAATCTTGAGTAACGAGTCCCTACACTAAGTAATTAACTCGCTGTTCTGTTGGATATTCTAAGATACAGTCACGTAAATATTTTTTTTATTTTCTGACGCTGCACAAGCGCTGAACCATTCCGGGCCTCACCCTTTCACGAAAATGTTCGTGGCATCATGATTTGGAAACCCCGTGCATAGGCACTAAGAAAGGAGTGCCAGTAGAACTTAATAGAGCCCACTTTTAATTGGAATATTCTGTAAGATACCAGGCGTGAACAAGTCAGTACAGTACGAATCATGCCCAATTTAATGTCCCATTATCATTAACTAACGACCCCCCTGGAGCAGAGTTGTTTTTGAGACCATAACTGTTGCTAAGCTATCCAATAAATTCCCTGGCTTCTACGGAAATTTTATGCTCATTATTCTACTGTGTTCAGTGAACTTGGTTGTGATCCATACTCTGAGCCAGCCAAATCCAGAATATGATATAAGAATGGACTGATTCTCTAATAATATTAAAAGGCTTGTTCTGCTAGCTCTCTATGCTTTCCCAAACAGTGAAAACGTTTGTCGACTTCTTGTCTGTGTGAGAAAATTCATTGCACAGGTTTCTACACTCGTTCCTTTGTACGTAGTATGTGTACCGTACATCCCTCTCCCCGCCGTCCAAGGGAGTAAATCCGCGGCGATGGAATCAATACTCTCGTATCGTTCGTGTACTTCAAGTTTCAATTTATGTGTTAATTTTCTCCCGTTCATGATACTTGTTCTCCTTCCTTTCGTTTCGGCCTTAATATGTGAGTCTTTTTTCGTGACTAAGGCAGATGCAACAATGTTCGGTTTGGTGAGACTTCATTATAGCTTAACACATGGAAACACACTTCCCCTGTTATCACTTAACATGTATGTTGAAGCATGACAATACAACATATTAACTTTTACATAAACTTACGAAGGATGTCAAATTTCGAACCATGACGTTTATCCTCAGAAACTTTACATCCTAAGTAAGCTAATGAAGTTCACAAGTTGTTGAAATAATATGAACATTGACGTCTTCCTTTATTATGCCAACCAAATGCACAATATAAAACACATATAAATAGTAAAGACACTACTCCGACATGTTTCGGTAAAAATATACTATCCTCAGTGAGTACGTTATGCCAATATTAAAACCAGCAACAAATGGTGGAATAATATTTAAAAGTTTCATAACCTGTACTATGATCTGCAGTTGTTATCAATTGTTTCTAGAAGACATATATGTGCGATTTAAAATCTTATAATTAAAATATAATTAAGAACATTTCTTATACAGTAGAAATTATTTGTACAGAATAAAATTACTCAGCTGGCGCCGATACATAACAGAGCTCAAGCACAGGGACACGGTCCGCTTTGGACTGAGAACAGTACTAGATGCTTGAAGAACCTGCCACCAACCACCACGATTGTAACTTTATTCTGTACAAACTATATTCACTGTATAAGAAATATTTTAACCACATTTTAATTTCAAAATTTTAACCCGCACATATACATATTCTAGACACAATTTATATCAACTACAGATCATTCTATATGTTATGAAACTTTGTAAAAATATTTTAACATTTGTTGCTGTGGTTGGCACGCTGTACTCCCTGAGAATGTTATATTTTTGCAGAAACACGTCAGAGTAGTGTCTTTAGTATTCATGTGTATTTGATATTGTGCAGTTGGTTGGTATAATAAACGAAGACATTTATCAGTAATGTATGGAATGGACAACTTTAAAAAAATATGGACATCGGTCTATTAAAACGTCTTAATTTATAAATCTCTGTGTGAAGTGATTGAAATCCGTTAAAAGTTTAGTTTATATAACAACTTGCATAGTAGTACATTCATTAATCACATACTCTTGTCCAAATTATACAATTAATAACTATCAGATCTAACATGGAGATTGAGGCAGTAAGTTCCTCTGAAACGTCTGTAGCTAAGTAACACTCCAGACAGAGTCAAAACCCATCAGATTGGAATCTTTTTCAACAGCCTTTTAAGAATCTAAGATCTAGCCAAATATCGATTTTTTTGGTTTTGTTTTAAGGGCACTGCGATGCCTGTTACAGACACATTCATATTGCTGTGTGTATAATAACCGTTTATGTCAGCGAAGTTCCGAATGAAATGTTGTTTAAACAGAAGATCACGATACAAAGGACAAAGAAAAGTATACACACCCATGTGAAAAGAACTGGCAAACGGGCCAGGGAGATATCGACCACTTTCACTCTATTTTTCTTCGTCAGGAGAAACGAAGATGTATCGGTGAGTTTCAAATGAAACAAAAGTAGACTGCTCAGAAAACTATCGTTGGAAAACAGACGAGATAGTCCCAGACGGTTTCCTTTCTTTGCTTCTGCTGTTTGTTGGAAGCTAAACAAGAAACCGAATGTCCGACTGTCACCATTAGTGCGCTGTTACTGTGACGTAGCGCCCTCCGTATCTTGAGAACCCGATACGTTCGTATCGTGACACACGTTTGATATTGCACTGGGTGTTCCACGTCTGTTGTCGCTCGCTTGTTGTCCGTAAATGGACCTAATACTATACAAACAAAGTGGCTCTTAAAGCTACCCCTCTGCGTACATGAAAGCTACGCTCTGTAGACGTATGGAGGCGTGTAGTTGTTCTATGCGTAAGGGTGCATAAATCCCAGGCGGCTGGTCACCCGGGCGACAAAATATTTTTTCGGTTATGCCTGATATTTTGTGCATAATTATTACAGGGTTTTCTTGCGTACAAAGGTATGTATCAACATGCACCAAGCAGAAAGCGCCAAATGTCACTGAGGTCTACAGATCACTTCAGAATTGTGGGTCCTCACTGCACAGCATGCTTCACGTCACCTTTCTGGCGCTTTATAGACTTTTGGAAAATTTGTGATCTCTTGCTCTATACCTTATTAACCTTGGCACTGGATTCAAGTGACCGTCGCCAGTTGAAATTATTACAGTATTTAAATTAATAATCTCAGTAAAGCATGTACGTAATGCAGCAAGTCCTCTCTTAACGTTGGATATAATTTCCTGAATGTCGTAACTTAGAAAGCAACATTTTGCCCATGAAAATTAATTAAACATACAAGAGTCTGGCCGTTGAAGACTCCAGCAGCTACTGGCCGAAAAAAAAAACGTGGATCCAACTCTGGGCAGCGTTTATCGAAGCTTTGGCCACTAACGCTTTGTCAGCTTAGTGAAATAACGTTTTTATGGGTATTGTTAAAAGATGATTGCTTGTGTAATAAATTATACCTGCGTGGTTCGAAATTTAGGTCAGTCTCAAAGGCATGTACTGTCACTCGCATGTTAAAGTCTACATTTTAGAGGTTTATTAATTTTACTATACAACCATGTTTAAGCTTTAGAAGAAATGAAATGTTCCAGCCATTGCCGCAATTATCATTAAAATGACATCCACGATAAATTTTTAAAAGCTTGAATTTCCTAATTAGTTATTACATTTCAGCCCCTTATATAGTTAAAAACTCTTAGGTTTTATAAGTAATGTAACGGTAGCCCGTTTTCTGTTTTAGTATTCATTTGGATGTTGGTTGACGTTTGTGATTTGAATGCCGCAGTTCCATGATGAAATAGGACATCCAAATTTTGAAGATTGGAAAGTGCCTTGAAGCAGTGAAATAAGTGTGGTTTACTTTGTTTTAGTTACGACAGTGGACATATTTATTCTAACACTTCGTGATTCTGTTCAACCCCCAGAGGAGAACGCCGCAATTGTATCTTCGAATAAGTCACGAAAGATTCCTCTCAGCCTCGTTCCAATTTAACAGTCACAATCACACTAGCACAACTTATTCGATTTTATATGTTCTTCTTCTTGTTTTTGCAAATTAGGTGGGTTATTCTATGTAGCGCCATAAAGATCCTCGTTTCAGGGCAATAGTTTAACACCCTTGTCTACCTTCCTTATTGCATTATATCTAGACTCGATGGGTTTTCATATGTCACAATATTTAGCAACTCCTTCGATAACAGTATAGACTTATTTTTTATGTAGGTAAGTGTTTATTTTCTGTCTCAACATGAGTATATAACTAAAATTAATTCCACTACTCTCGTGAATTGAACAATATGCCGTATATGATAAAACGCATCCTGCCATGAAACCTTAGGAATAATTCTAGCGTGAAGTGTATGAAATATAACTGTAGTTCTTAAGATTCCCGGTTCTGAATGACAGGTTGCAGCAGTGATGGTAAAGTGTAAACCTCTGCACTTGTGTTTTAGAGGCAGTCACATCGCTGGAACTTCTGCCATCTTACCTGATATCCTGACCTGATTTTCATAGTGGTTGTCGGTCCTTGCGCTTCAGTTTGTGTAGTGTACCTTCAAACACACCACGACCGAATTCTTCCGAGGTCTTATATACCCACTATTATTTACTCTTTTTCCACAATCTTTGAATTCTACGCTTATTACAGTGATATTAAGTAATACAGACGTAATAAACCTGAAGTAACGGCGCAGTGTCATCCACAGTTTTGTAGCTTAATATAAGCAGAAATTCATTTTCTGTTTTTATAGTGGTTCATTGCCGCAGTTTATCTTTATCTGGGGTGATCGCACTGCGTGGAAGTAGTATGTATGTATGTATGTATGTATGTATGTATGTATGTATGTATGTATGTATGTATGTATGTATGTATGTGTGTGTGTATGTATGTATGTATGTATGTATGTATGTGTGTGTGTGTGTGTGTGTGTATGTATGTATGTATGTATGTATGTATGTATGTATGTATGTATGTCAGTCAGTCACAGCTATCAAAAACTTCCATTGGGTGGTCATTTCATATTAAACGTGAACACTGCAATTACGTCCACCCATACAAGGTGTCACCGAATGTTGCAATCTTTGGCGTAGCGTGCCCCCTTCGTATTCTGGAGGCTGGTTGCTTGCACCGCCATATTGCGGCTTGCCCCTACTCCCAAGTAAACATACTGTGCAAGGGTACGGTGTGCAAACAACACAGCGATACGACAACGAATATAATAACAGTAAAAGCTTTCTTATCTTTGTTTTTTAATTTTCACAGTAGCAATTTTTATCGTCGACTATGCATGCTTATTTACTGTGCCATAATGTGGTCCATTAACCCAGTGGTCCAAAGCTTCGTTAAACAAAAGAAAGTATGAAAGCAACAAAGGAGCCAGAAACCTGTGAAGTGTTGTGGGCAGTCATAACCCAGAAGAAAGGACGTCAGAATTACCCACTACCCAACATCACACAGGGACGCTGACGAGATACTCGCCCTGCCAAAACCAGAAATTTGGAAATAAGGTCAGCGACGAAATTTTGATTGCGTTAAGTGGGTGGCCCATCAGGCCGATGTGCTTTCTGTGGGTAGGCAAAAAGAAACACGTGGGAGTGCGGCTGAGTGCTGCTTGTCACACAGTTACCGGGTGCATCAATATAATTACTGTGGCGCAGTTGGTTTAGTCTCGGCCCGGATAGCGGCTGTCGTCACAGATTTTGTTGCCCCTCCGAGTCCTCTAAGGCAAATGATGGGCTAGCACCTCTAACCAGGCAGCTACCATTTCACCCGGTGTTCCATCCGTTTCAGTCTTCAGTAATCAGTTTATCATTCGATGTCATTTAATCCGCGCTGTTGAAGATGGTCGTTACATAAATCGTAAATAAATGAACAACTAAAAGCTGACGCAAAGATAAAGGCGCCCAATAACAGGATCAGTAATGAGTGAATATAGTTTTGACGTGTATTGTATACTCTGGCATATTCTATACAAAGGCGAACGCTTGGTAGTCTGGAATTGTGTATGTTAGATACAGAGTTGGCTATATTTATGAATAGGATCAGCAGTGAACAGTGTGTGTGCTTGCGTCGGTATTGTACTGCCCAAATACGCTGCTTAGTGTACTGGTTTTTCTCTTAACTTCAATATCTTGGTGTACACGTAAATGTTATTCCAAACCGTTCCGTGTGACTGAAGGAAAGTTCCTTTTTTGACTAAGTTTGTTTCTAACGATTTCCTGCTGAAATTTCGAGGGCTTTATGCTAGTAATATAATTTCGGATCAGTATGTTAGACCTGTGCTTGTTGGACTGGTCACTCATCTAGTGACCGCAGTCTGCCGGCCAACTTCAATTTCCGTTTGTAAGAGGAGCAGCCCGACCTGACGAATGTCTGGGCCACGCAACCCTTCTCTGTTATTGTCCTCCTGCTGCATCGCTCTTCCTTTTATTTCAAGTCTTCACCACTTCCTACTTATTGGATAGGATCGTGAGGGGTGGAGGGGTGTATTTTATTCTGTCTGAGTGATTGCTAGTCGAGTGGCATGCTTGCTGTCACGTTTGTCAGTGTCACTCAGATACTGATGTCATTAATGGCGTGTTTGGAGAGTAAGTGGGCTCAAGAAAGGAAGTCAGAAATGATTTTGTGCGGGTCTCTAACGGCGGCTTATTCAGTACGCAGTTATTACAGTACATATTTTGTACTTTATGTGTGTTTTTCAAGCTTTCAACCACGGAGGAACCCCCCCAAAATAGTTTTTAGTACTTCGAGGAAGGTCTTCCTGTGAAACCCTTTGCAGGCCAGAAAAGTTGAAAGCGGGTAACACAGTTCAATTGCTGTTACATTATTGTCAAGAGCGTTTATTTGTAAAGAAAAGTTGAACCATTTTTTTCCTGTTTTTTGAAGGATATTTGAATTTTTCGCGTTATTTCAAAATGTTTATGCATTTATTCCACGATTTCTCGCGGAACCTCTCGCGACGTTCTGCGGACACCTGGTAATCCCGGAATCCTGGCTGGGAACACTGCTCTGAGCTATGAGTAACAGGCCCTGTACATGCCGTTTGAGATTGATTGCACACCAATGTTCAAGTAATTATTTGGTGTGTTAATTAACTTTATTTATTGTCGTGAAAAGTTTGAGAACTAGCCCGCATAAATGGCCGGTCCCAGTGGCCGCGCGGTCTGAGGCGTTGGGCTACGGCCGCTCGCTTGCTGGGATTGCGGGTTCGAATCTCGCCGGAGTCGTGGTTGTCTGTCTTGTGAGTTTGCCAGTTGTCAGGTAGAGGCCTCTGCGAGGGGCCGATCACTCGTCCAGAGCAGTCCTACCGATTGTGGTCTGTCTGAGTATGATCGAGGAAACTCATAGAAGAGGCACTGGCCCATTAGGGCTGTCGAGCCATGAATGATGAGTAGGAAAGGATGTGGCGGCAGTCTGTGGTGGCCTATTTCCTAGCATTCTTCTGGAGATAATGAGGGAAACTGCGATCAATCTGCGATTCATATTTTAGTTCTTATGGTAAATCTTATATTATTCAACTTCGTTAGTATCATGACCGACCTTTATAGGAAAGATCAGACAATAAATTGAAGAAGTAACAAGAAATGAGTCGTGGAAATATGTAGACAAGATTTCAGAACCTACCCGGGTAGAAAGAATATCAAAATTTGTGTAAAGATGAACGTGTTATATGTGTACAAAAGTGTACTTCATTAAAGCATTGGTTTATTCGTTGTGTGATCAGAATATCAAAGGTAAATGCAAAAGTACGAAAGGCTTTCCAGCCTAATATCTTCTAAACTTCCTGCAAGTTACCTGTGAGTTTCCTTCAAAGTATTTTTATCTTCTTTTCATTTTTTAACTAATTATTTTACTAATTACTTCTTTTTACAGGAGTGATGTTTTCTTGAAAGTTAATTCTTTAAAAAATATTTACAAAGCTGAAAAATTCTTCACAGTCTTTTGTGGTGTTTGTTTCCGACGAAATCTCATTAATGTACAGAGAAAAGAACGTTAATTTGTACAAACGAATTAACGCAAAAATTAAATATTATGACGTTCTCGAAACTAATACGTCTAGTACATGTCCCGTAAGTGTCAGTGACTTCTAAGCATGAATTACTGCTGCGTGGGCAACAAAGAGTATGTTACGTTAAGTACTACATCGCCAGCTTGCTTTAATACCTTCTAGGTTATACGGTAATAGCAAAAATCTTAAATTAATAAAGACGCTGAAAGATTTGAGGTTTTCACAGTGATACTGCTGACGAGTCAGATGTCCTGGGATGTTACACCATGTCGTCTGGAAAATACTCTTACTTACATGCATTTTGAAGAAGATACTTCATGTTTAGGGTCAAGCAGCCCCTTGAACTGTTGCACCTAGAATGTTCCTAAAGGAGTTAATATTTTTAATGATGCAGTTGTAAAAACATTTCCTATTTTTATAGATTTGGACCACGTTAGGTCTAAGTTAAATTTGTCAGCTATATTTTCAAAGTTCGGTACTGTCGTCATGTTTGTAATTTTATATAGTTTGTGAGAGCTTTTCATTTACCTCCATACAAAATTATACACACCCGCCTAGAGTTATCACCATCCAGCCCGTAGCTAAATACAGGTTGTTTGCTGCAACCATTTTTTTCTTTGTTGTTGTACATTTTCGTAATCCTCTAAAGCGTAGTGTTTATTATGTGTAAGGACAGGTTTATTATTCAAAACTCTGAAACTCTTCTGCATATCACATTTACGCGTTTTATATTAGTCTCATAATAAACGGTGATTTTTACATATACAGCCTTCACGTTTCGGCCTTTTTAATGACCAACGTGTTCAATAAAACCAACTATCATATCCTTCGAATGCAACTTATAACTTAGTGTACGAAACTTAGGTACGTGAACGTGTTTCGGCTTTCAGTAAGCCATCATCAGGCTGTGTGCAAGAAAATAGAAACTGTAGTTAGTAATCATTAAAATTTACGTTCAGCAGATATAATGGTTGGTTTTGTTGTTACAAACAGCAGGACGAATCACTTTAAGATATGAAACAGTATTACTTACGAAGTACAAATTTTATTTTCAACTTATTTGGACCAACTCGTACACTATAAAATTACAATATATCAGGTTTTACATAACTCCCGACATGTTTCGGTGTGGATCTACAACATACTGAGGGGAATTTATATAGAACGCTTGAAACCAATGAAGAAAAACACAGTTTTGTTTACCTAAAAGTTCGTTAAAATCGCTGCTATAATTAAAGTGTGTTTTTTCCATTGGTTTAAAGTGTTCTGTATAGATTCCCCTGAGGATGGTGTAGATCCACACCGAAACATGTCGGGAACTATGTAAAACCTGATATATTGTGATTTTTAGTGTGCGAGTTGGTCCAAATAATACAAGTTAAATTCATACGTACACAGTATGGACAACTTTAAATTTATGAATTTTATCTTTATATATACAATGAAGATTCATTTTAACAATAAAGGGGTATATGCTTGTAGTTTTTTGCTTTAAAATTGTTAGTTCTATATACCCACCACTTGTGGCGCTGATGTCCCTCCGACCATACCAATTAGTGCGGCAACCATTTATCTCTTATTAAGAACAAAAAATGTGAAAGTGTGGGGTCGTACCATGGTCACATTAAAGGTAAAGAAGACTGTCTGCAAAAGTGCTCTGTATAAAAAGAAACATCGAACAAGACCAAATATATTTGCCATAAAATATATTATATCGGAAGAGTACGAAATTCCATGCACATAACAAGAGTGTGTATTTTTTATTTGGAAGGCCGGTGCCATGATTTCCCAGCATTTAGAGCTCGCAACGGCTGCGTGGCTGCACCTTATAAACTGTTGGTTCAAGTGTCCGTGTTGGGACTGTAGCTGTATCATGAACGCATTATCTAATCGAGCTGAACGGTTTGGGCCTTTCTTCTTTGGCCGAGTAGAAACTTTTCGAACCAAATCTGCAAATCTGTTAGTATGTTTTTTTTATTTCACAGCTTCCAGTGTACATGTTTCAGCGGTTAATGGCGCCTGGCAAGATTAATGTAAAGTTACCGACGTTTCGAGCATCTTGCTGCTCCATTTTCCGAAGATAGAGGCAGTAGGCGGCAATGTCCTTGGAAACGGCGGTAACTATATAGAAATCAACACTGCAGCATATTTCGTAAGACTTGAATCTTCATTGGTAAAGATCAAGTAGTCTCTGAGAAAGGAATCTGAAGAATCGCGACGTTGGTTCCCAAACCTCTCGTGTAACCTCTCCAAGACAGCTCTGTTTAACCTTTTAAAGCCTAGCGGTAACTTTGCATACGACCAGGTTTAACATTAAAAAACAAACAGCAGCTTTTGCCTTATAAAACATTAAGAGATTGGTTTTTGTAACCGAAGTGGAGAGTGTTTACTGCGCGGTACGCACTGAGTCCTTATATAAAACAGACACGCTTCGTCTTTACAGGATTAATGCGGTAGCTGGTACTGACCTTGTCACGAGCGACAAACGGACGGACGAACTCATGGATACGATGATACCATAGGCTTGTGATGGTTATGAGACTACGAAAGCAGGATGAATGTGTGATAGTTGTCTTTGAGGTTTTATGGCGTATATAATATTATGTTCGTTGCGAAGTTTCGGAAGAAAGTACTCTTTCCATCTTTAATGTTACTTAATGTGATAAGGTGAATGTTGAAGTGACGGGAATAAGAAAATGTGTCCATTACATAGTAAGTTTTGAAGGAATTTTGGCTATAAAAACGGCTACAGAAGGAGAAAGGAGGGATAGGACTATCACGGGGTCAGTGACCGTTTGTAGAAGTCTATTACAATTACATTTGTTACGCGAACACAATTTCTTTAGGAATGCAGAGTATTGAACCACGAGATGAAATTATTTCTCCTACTTGGGTCATTTGCCCCATACCACGACTGAGTTAATATGCTTAACATTCAAAATAATTAACTTATTTTGTGTGGGGATACACGCACATTTTTAAATCTGCGTGGGATTTGCATATAATGCATTTTTTCTCCGTTTCAGGTAAGGTCATTAGCACATTTATCCGTCAAGCCACAACTCTGTCAGCCGAGACAAAGGGAACAAGGTGAGCTTCACCAACGTAATTGGAAACTCAATTTATTGTTACTGGACGCCCTGGCAATTCCTTAATATTAGTGGGAAATTATTCAAATCCTGGTTAAAATTTTTGGTTCCATATTAGTTGAATCACATTATTTTGTTGATTAAATTAATCTATATCAGTATAATATAAGGACAGATTATCGATATCTGTGGTGCAGATAAAGCGATGGGGGTGAATTAACTGGTTACGTATGCTTTGTGTGACCTTTGTATGTTCTTTTCTTGTTCTTTCTTTGAAAGGACCTATGCAGTATTTCTGTCTTTAAATTTTCCCCGACATAATTATCGAATAATGGTGTGGTTATTAATCATTCGGATGACATCTGAATATATACCATTTCTGTATCCTGCAAATAATGCCCTTGTAATCTGCTTTATTCGTGTTGGCTATATTTCATTCCTCAGGTTTACACAGAATTACCACAAAGGTAACGTAATGTTATTTCCTTGCGTTATTGATCCTTTGTAATATCTCACATTGTCCCTTCTCGTCTGTTAGACTGTTGTTTGAAAGTGGTATCTCGGTTTCTGTATGTTACAAGGTGAGCTCAGTGTATCACATATGTTACAACAACTCTGACTGATAATTGTGGACTGATACGTATTTCCGATGTTTCGGAGGAGGTCAGTGCTTTCATCTTAATGGTTAAACACATCCTTCTGCATCCAACATATGGTGTTTTTTATTGTTAGTACTAACGTATTTTGTGGCTGGAATTTTTAAAAAAGAATGAAAATGGAATTTAATCGTTAATATTTATTCATACACAAAATTGGGAATGAAGGATGCGGACTTCATTCAGAACTTGTGCATACTGGAAAGATTACGGAATGAATTACAGAATAACTTCAATGGTAGGAAACAGAAAGAACAAGAGAGGCCGTGTAGTATAACGCAGCACTGAGGCGCGTTCGCGTAACCATTGTTGTCGTGGGAATAAGTATTACCTGTTTTAAGTGTGTGTTTGTAGTCTTAGTTATCGAGCGTGCAAGGCGCATGCATCGTATTGTCATTTGTGGCCTGTCCGGCTCTACCACGTGTTTCCAAATTATCTCATAAACGGCAAATTTTTCGGAAAAGGTTATTGGACACAAAACGTGCGTTTTGATTTTCTCTACAGCTTTTGTCTGACACGCTTCTCATTCTACGAAGAATTCGGCGAGCTGTTGTCACAAATGTACGTAGGTTATTCTTGCCAGATTTTAAAGAAACTTGAATTTTCTCGACAGATTTTCGAAAAATACTGAAATTTTTAATTTCATGAAAATCCGGCCAGTGGAAGCCGAGTTGTTAGATGCGCACTGACGGACAGACGTGACGCAGTTAATAGTCGCTTTCGCAGTTTTGCGAAATTTCTTACATGTATATACACATACACAGTGTCAGTTTAGGAAGTATAATTTTATTTACTTCCGTTAGTAAACAACTTTCAGTAAACGATTTCAAATTGATTAATTCGATCCTGTAATGTGAAGCTTTAAGATACAGCAATAATGGTATGTAACATTAAAAAGTAATTAGTTTTTCCCTCATGTATATACTTTTGTATTTTTGTCATAATCCCTTGTATTTCATCTTAAAGCACGTTTGTGTGACACCCTTGCACATGATCGCCATAACGTTAATTCATGTGCAAAACAGGAGATTCTTTCGGTCTATTCGAAAATACGTTAACAAGGGCCACACCATAAACACACTGCGAACATTGCGTATTTATCAACGTAATAAATCACGATTAGAACCAGAAGATATTTTCTTCGAAACAAAGTCCAACGTTTGGCGCTATACTCTATTTAGATCCCACTGTCGTCCTTCTGTAACACGCAGCACACCCTCGTGACATAACCTCTGGCACTTCACTTAAAACGTACGACCAGAACGAACATCATAATGCAGGGCCTATGTAACGTTGGTATACCTGCGTGTAACTATTACCGAATAAAATACGTCAGTGTATTTGTATGACTACAGTTACGAATACAAGACCGGACGCCGTCCACATCGGTCCAAACACCAAGCATCAGTTATGTATATTGAATTCTATTCGGATAATATTACACCCTTAGCGAACTCTGACGAGGAAAACCCTAACTACCTAAAGCAGCATTGTTTAACCAAAAATATTACGGAATATTTTATATTTTTATCCTTCTGCATACTAATAACAAAAGACGTGAAGTCAATGTTCCTTGTGTTCGTACAACTGTATATTATTCTATTAATATCCACCTCTGATTTTGTCGTAACGGCTAGTGATTTATACAGTGCTCAGTAGGCTTTACTGATGCAGCCGAAATATGAACCTACTGGATTCTTGTACCACTTTGGTGTAAATAACTTCAGGAAGAGCCTTTGTTTCAGATATCCTATTGTTTCTGGTATACGTCAGATGAGGGTGCTTCAGCCAACATAGCTGTTGTTAAAATACAGTCAAAGTGTCTAGGTTACGTGTTTTGGCTCCCTTAAAGCCAGTAGTTTAGGAGGAATAAAATTTCAAGTTTTGTAATTTAACATAAAGGTTTTAATGAAACTGAATACTTGCAAATATCCTGTGTCTGTGGCTTAAAGATAAGCCAAAAATATAGTCCATACAGTTATATTGTGCATATTTTAATAAATGGTCTGTTGACAGAAGCACTCTCCTTTTACAAGGACATTTACCTTTGTGAAACTGTATTATTAATGGGTTTGTCAAGCACGTAACCAGGGTGCAACGTTTGAAAACTGTGATATTCGCTTTACTGTGTAATTATTACTTTCATTAATTGAGATTAACCCTTGCAGGCACGCATTGTATGTAACCAGTACACTTAAAATCTGAGATCTTAGCTCGCAGAAAACACCCAGGCTATCCAAAACAAAACACCCGCTCGTACGGTAATGATCACCGTTTATTACGGGAAGCATGGGAAACACCCTGCTGGGATGTGCAGTCTTTTGTTATAGCAGAAGCTGCATATAGTAAGGTCGGTGATTTAAAGAATGATACACTCCTTGTAATGTTACGAAATTTAATTATACATTCTTAGGCCCGTTACACGAAAGTAAGGTTGGAATGGCTTATGCACAGAGTTTCAAGCACCTTATACGTATATAATCGCATAGCTTTTGTACTGAAAAACTTAAATTCTGTTCGCGTTTTGAGCCGGTAGAGACGAAAAATAAAATACTGAAAATGTAGGACATTTCAGCAGTTCACAGACAAACACTCTGTTTTATTGTAATTCCCGTAAATAATCTCGTCTCCAAATAATACAGAGATCCATTAAAATGAACAAACTCCATTAACATGGCTCGCATAGTAGCGACACAATGTATGAAATCCAGTAGCTTTGAAACAAACACGAGGAAACGCGTTATTAAGTGACACATTGTGTCTCTGGTGTGGAAACAAGTAGATTCAACTTAAGCAGTTATGCATTCGGATTCAAACTCATAACTTCTTCTTAGTAGGAAATTAATACCACTGAATTACGTTGGCATACAAAGTATTGCAGTAGGAATATTTAAACTTTATTCCTTTAATTCTTCACTCATAAGTAGGAATGATTTTCTGTATTTTTAAAATGCATAATCATTTTTAAGTAAGCTTTAAAACATAACACCCCGCTGACAGTACCACGAAGAATATCCGTTCAGGTAAGCAACTGCCAATTCTAACGAGGAATTTGTGAGGGAAGATCAGTAAATTATTGTTCTTTTACTTCACAACGCTTTTTAAAATACCAGAAAACTCTGTAAACAGGGACGTTCGAACTTCATTTTTAAGCCGTTCTTTACAAAGTAAGTTAAGGGTATCTTAAATTGAAACTAAGTCTGTCTGTCCGTCTGTGGACAAGTATCAGCGGCTGAACCGTTTTCTGGATTTTGATGTCATTCGATGTAGGACTTCAAAAAATGTTTCTGTAGACCGTGTGTCTGTTAACATCGGCTCAGTGACATTCATATTTTACTTACATGACTTAAAAAAATTTCTTACCATACGATAACGTTCCATATTTCTTCATCGATTTTGGTGAAGTTCGCCAAGTGTATCGCTACATAAATCGGCTGAGTAATTTTGAGCTTCGAAAAAAATCAGTTCAGTGAAAACTATATTTAAGTCAAGTGTGTATTAGAAGTTTGTTCTATTATACATACAAATTTACCGAGTGAATGTGATTTAGTGAAAAGCAGTGCAGTGAACGCCATACTGTAGTTGAGGGTATAGGCCTAAATGTATTTCTACTCATATTTTCTAAATTTGTTGTCCAGTTGCGGTGAAATTCTGTGTGAAAGATGTACACCAACTGCTGTTGATCGTTTGTGAGTTTTGTAAGAACCACGCGCCAAGAAGGTCGTACTTTTCGTACGAGCGTAAATGTAGTTGATATTGACGTGCCGCATTAATTACGACAGTAAGTTTAATCGTCAGTCTTATAAACGTGTAAAGCCTTTAACTTCATCCACTGTTAAGGTAATTTTTTACTTAAAATATAAAATTCTTCAACTTTTTAATAGCCATCTCATCCTCAAGGACATTAGGCTCCGGTACTAGCGTCCTTGCGTCATGTATCTCGTATTACAGCGTGTCTAACGTTGTCAGTCCTCAGTACATTCAATAGCTGGTAAAAGCGATTTTTCCAAGTGTTCAAAATACTGTGGGAATCTACAAGCATCCTCGTCATCGTTTACTAATTTGGACTAGTAAACCTTAAACATGTCTCTAATGCGCTTGTTCTTACCACGTGTTTCAAATTAATTGATTTTTCTTTTCCAGTATTCCGTCTTCTTATGCCTGAAAGATCTGTTAGTTTCACGGCTTACAACCCTATAATTACCTACATTCAATACATTTGGAAAGTTCTTTACACTAACCTAGACACGTTTTAACTGAGATTTTTTCTCTAATATTTTCCCCAAGACCTTATTATATCCGTACTATTTTTTAAGGTCTGCAGAGGTGTAAAACTGTTTGGAAGTTTAAGCTGACACTGTTCAAGAGCTGTCACCTTATTTATCCTCTGGATATTAAATCTCCCCTTATGAAACTTCGTCGTTGCTCCTTTATTTACTGACAGTGTCCCCAGTTTTTGCAGCCGCCAGTTGCTAACCAGTGTCATGGTCAACTGCTCTGATATTAGATTTAGTTAAGTTGAAACGTTGGATGGCGTGAGCAGTTGGAATTGAGAAATATGTACGGAATTTTGTTCAGAAATGCTGAAAGGGAAGAGACCTAAGAGTAAATGGGAGCGTATTTCGAAAAGGGAATTAGAAAAATTGGGGTTTGACAAATTCACTTGACTAATTATAGGGAAAAGTGGCAGGGTTTTACGAACGAATCATAAAACTTCTATATAAAATAAAGACACGGGATTTCGTTGGATAACTGAGCGACTTTCACCTTACAGGTGTCTCTGTAACATGGAGTAAATTAGACAGTAACTCGTTTAAAGTATCCTTTTAAATCGCAACTTCTTAAAACAGTTATATTGGTTTCTTCTTTAGTGTCAGTATTTTTGATCTGCACTGTCTCCTTCCATCACCGTAAAGGATTCTGGGTAACCAGAAAACTCCTAGTCCCTTTGTTACGTATAGAGAGGGATCACAGATTGTTACAGGAGTGAAAGTGTTGCAGCAATTTCTTGCTTCGTTACCTTTGATTTTTATGTAATGGTGTGGAGTCCTGTGAGGAGAACCGACACAGCGAGTGTAGTCAAAGCGATTTTCGACTCTCGTGGGGCTGCAACAAAATGCTCTTACTTTCTCCCTAAGCTGTTACAGTTTGTATCCACCTGCTCGCTGTCTAAGTCACTCGTTCACTCGCTCGCGTATTTTTCAGTGAATGATTTCCTTACTTATTCTATTACTAACTTGATCACTGACTCATGTAACCGACTAACCAATCAATCAATCGACCAACCAGCCAATTGACCGACTGACTGAGTACTTAATTAAGTAACTCCATGGAGCAGAGTTCTCCTTGGAAGCTAACAGTTCCTCAGCTAGTCGAGAAACTCCCCGAAATTTATTGAACAAGAAAATTATTCATAATATTTACAATAGCCCTCCACTTTATTTTATCCTCAACCAGATGGATCTGATCCACGCCACTCCCATCTTAAAATTATTCTTGTATGTGTGCCTTGGTTTTTCAAGCGGTCTTTTCTTCAGGTTTCAAGACCGCGTCTCTGCATACACTGCTTTCCCTCTTATTTGCCACATGTCCCGCCTTTCTTATTCTCCATGATTTGATTACGCTGTTTATATTTGGTGACTGTTGTAAATTATGTCTCGTCATTATGCAGTTTTCCCCAGTCTCCTGTTACATCGCCTTCTGCTTAACCAACTGGTAACTCCAAAGAGCAGAAACCGTTTTGAGAAAATGTAAATTCACACAACTAGAAAAGAAAGTGGAATTGTTAATTACGTTTTATGACTTTTTCTGTTCTGACTTTAACAATAATATAATTGTTTTATAATAAGTCATGCAATGGTCCACTTATTAATGATCGCCGAAAGTTTACTGTGATGTTAACAGTGGCCATTGTTTCACTTTTATCATAAGCCACATCAAAGCTGTCCAACCCTCCCACATTATTTCTTATACATTCACTTCGATACAGCGATTCTATCGTCCAGTTGGTCTCTTCACTTAATGTTTCAGACCATAAATTTCTATGACTTTTCAGCTTTCCCATCCATGCTACATTCCCAGTCTCTGTCACACTCGTTAATATGATAGTCCAAATAATAGTTAATGAAGGGTACAGATTACGTAGCTTTTGTGACTGTGTCTTCTCCGACCTTTTCTTATTTCCTCCCTCTTATGTCCAAGCAGTCGACTGAACACAACAGTTCCTGAATGAAAACTACTAATTGATGCAGTAAATCTGTCAATGGGCACAGACTTTTTGACCCAATCTCTCACTCGCCATTACCTACTGACCAACTCACTCACTTCTCATTAATTAACGATCACTCTCTCGCTCAGTCATATTGCTCATTCTGTCACCACCTCACCTTTGACCAGAAACGTGATTCAGTATAACGTATGCATTAATTTGACGCAACTCAATACGCCGAAAGCAAGGTAACGGAAAGTGACGTTATGAAGTTGGTACAAAACATTGCATGACTGTGTGCATATGGAGGTTATTGCTTGTTGTATCACCATGCACGTTCCAGCGAACCGTGTATTCATTGTAATTGGAAACTGTTGTGACCTTGTCTATTGCCGTCATATTTACTGACCCATGTGAAATGAAAACACAATTATCTCAGTGCTTTTTCACGCAGCAAATAGAGAAGGGAACTCCGTGACTGATTTCCATACCATGAAGTTCAATAACGTTATGAGTAGCGTAGATTAGCACGATCGGGACGCTACTTTGTGAGAAGGTGACGGCGTTCTTGGAGTGCAGACCGTGTGTCTTGGTTAGGTGCGTACCAGTGTACGCCGTGTTGTCAAGAGGTGACAGCTTCCTTGAATATACGCTTTTATTATGCCAACTACTGGGTGCAGTAGTTGGCATAATAAAAGTGTATGTTGTAAAAGACATCATGGAAAGTGTATGATATTAACAGTTCTTGAAGTTTACGCCGTGTATTTTGGTTAGACACTTAACAAAATACTCTGTGTCCAATCCCATAAGACAGCAACATTTGTATTGAACGCCATAAAAGTCGTAAATTGTATGGAATATTCTCTGTTGAGAATATAAATATTTGGAAGGTACAAGTTGAGTCCTTTACGCTGACATATATACATATATATATATATTATGTCTAAATTAAAACGAGATTCTATTGGCAGTGAGAGTGAAGATAACCGTCATGTATCATGTGACGCCATGTAATATAATATTTGTGTACCAACTATATAAATACACACTATTCCGTATATCACAAGACTTTTTAATTTCTTTCTAACGCAACATGTTTCGATCAATATCGATCATCATCAGGCGTGTTATATAATTTCTTAAACACAAGGTAAAATGTTGCTATTTGTGAGACCTCTCACTTATCACAATATATATATATATATATGTATTACAGTGTGGACCAACGTGTCAGAGGAATGCCCCGCCTTATCCATAGCCCGACGATGGAGGGAGGTAAAGTTAGTACACGTCTAGCAGACAGCTGCAAATTCAAGCAAGCTATTATTTTCGTTATCTTTAGTCTTTTACATTACGATCTGCATGTGTTTATTGCATATCTATTGACGTGTTTATAAATAGATGTGCGAATATAGCGTGTGTAGGCATTCATGTACGTAAGAATGACCGTGACACGCACCCAGCTTGATAAATTGAGGTTCACAGAGAATGAATGTAAGCTGTTGACCCAGTCTGTCACGAGCGCATATATGAGGTGTGCATGTAATTTGCATGCAGATGAGAGAAATTTTCAGCTCCGTGTGCAAGGTCAACTGGATGGAATTATATACCATTTACTGTCATAAATAAAGATTAGCCTGATGTTATTATTAGGTTTTGTATCTCAGTGAAAACAAATAAAAAGGTCACTTCTAAATTCGATTGAGTAAACTGTGCTCTAAGAGTGGAAGCAGAATATTTCTCCGAAATTCGCTACCCATCTACCAGACTTTACGGTATCAACGCGTAATATTACTATTACGAAATTTGTCAGTCGTAAGTGTAATTTGAACTTAAGTATATTGCACAGGACTAGGTGTGTTTGTTATTGGAGAAATATGAATATTTTTTGTGCAGGTACTAAATTGCAAAACATTATGTTCGAGGCAGTGGGAGGTACGTCGAGGGACAGAACAGACGCGTCAATGACGGTCTTAGTGTCCGATATCCTAGCCGAATTTCGAACTGAAAAAATTCTTGTAGTAAATAATTATGCTAGACAGCACACCTAAAAACTGTATTTGGAACTGACATGGAGCGTGTACTTAATTCGATAATGTGCCTCCTATGACTCTTTGCTGCATTGATATAGCCCACGCAGTTGGAAAGATGACTAATGGGGGTCAGTGCAGGTCAAGGGATTAATTAAACTCCGTTATTTTGACAGTGGAACATTATAAAGGTAGACTTCAATTAACAAATCGCAAATAAGCAAATGCGAGTATGTTGGATACATATTGCACAAGCTGCAGTTGAATCAGTACATCTGCTGTCTTTGCTATATTTGCGTTATTCTTATCGCAGAAGCACATCTACACACAAAGACTGTGCGAGAAAAATTATTTATGGAAAGCATGTAGTCAGTTATAAACATGGGAGCAATTTAAGATAATATTTGGCTATTTAACACTGATGAAGTGCAGTCACTGAGAAATGCAAGAAAACCGTTTTTATTGTATGAAGTATGTGATAGTTCTTCGCAGCGGTTTTATGTAATACTTAAGAGGCTTTTCGATCTGTTTGTAATCAGTAATATTGGGTGATCATAGAGCATCGTATTACTTAAGTACACGTTAGTCTAGCAATAATATTCTAAACTTCGCTCCGGAGGCACTGAGTTTAAACGTAGACCAGAATGCCAAATAAACTCGGTGAATTTACCGTAGCTTTTTTCTCCATTCTCACACAGGCCTTTCTTTAATCAGTCCAAATCCTTACATACTCACAAATCAGGATGATGTTTACATTTTGGTCTTTACTATATACACGCAGCAGTTGAAACATCTTAGTGAAATAATGTAACTAGTGAATATATGGGTTGTTGTTATGGGGATCGGCATTCAGGTTAGACGAATGGCAATACAGTGAGGACGTCATCCGTAAAATATCAGAATACATTGCTTCTTCATAACGATTTGATATTTTTAAATGTAAATTGCATTGCAATTTCGTACGAAGCGGCGAGCAGACGTTGGGTTTCGTACCCGATTACCATTCGCTTTCAGGGTCTGAATATGAATTGCTGAAATTGATTGATTGACGCAGTGTCCTGTCAATTTCAACATATGAAAGGACGTTTAATTTTTAAAATGTACGGGCTGTTTTCGAACATCGGATAAATGCTTGTAATCTAAACGAATTCTATTCCTCTGTGACAGATGTTTATTCGAGACTGAGTAAGTAATTGTGGTACTGGTAAAATTCAAGGAACGGAGTCCTTAAGAAGCTGATACACTCATCCGCTGTACAGATTGATACTGTTCTTTGGAATGGGACGTTTTGTTATCGCGTTTATAAGAGGTCACCGCTGGACTCCAGATAGACTCAAATAAATCCCTCCGACCCCACAGATGCTTTCCTTTTTTCAAATTTGTTTGAAAGTGCCATCGAAACTTCGGCCTTCCAAGTTTTTTAGTGCGTTCTTGTTGCCAGACAACATTTTAAAACGAACTTACAGTTTCTCCCTTACATGACTTATGTCACCTCCTTCGCATTCTCCTTGATTCTGTCCGTCTGGTGGCATTCAGTGAAAAGTGTAAGTTATTAATATTCTCATTCTGCAGTTTTCTCCACCCGTTTCTTATTTCTTCTCTGTTTGTTTCATAATTTTTCCCGTTCTTTTGAATCCGCAGTCTGTGTTCTTTCCTTGGCGCGAGCCCTTAAAATGTCCGGAAAATTATTTTTCTCTCTTATTTTAATATTTGAAACAAATTGTTCTTAAGAAAGCTCCCGATTCCCCTGTGAGTTGTCATCAGTTTATCAGACAACTTAATGACTTAATGAGAATTTAATATTAGCATTTTCTGTCATGAGATTGCGCACTTCTGGGATATTACGCAGCGTCGAATGGTGATCCTTTACCGACGTTTTGGGACAACGTATTGGTCCCATTTTGAAACGTCAAGAAGTTCAAGAAGTCATTCTTCTTAGACTTCTTGACCCTTGAAGATGAGACCGATACGTTGTCCCGAAACGTCGGTAAAGGATTACCATTCGACGCTGGGTAATATCCCAGAAGAGTGCAGATCTCATCAGCATCGCGACGGAAGCCTGAAATCACGGATTTTATGTCATATAAATATAATCAGATGAACTGATAAGGTTAGTGTGACTTTTAGTGTGGTAAGTTTTGAGGATGGAAGTTATACGAAAAGAGCACGGAGTCTTTCCCATTCAAAGGCTTCGGTACCAGTGGTGCTGAGTTTTCTGTGAGTATTCCTGAGTTTGTTGCAGTTAACAGTATTTTATTTTTTAAACCGATACCGTTCAAGTGCTTTGTTTCATTTAACTGTGCCTTGGTAAATGCGTACGTTATATAGTGCTCAAGTGAAAATATGACATGAGAAAAGAGTTTAAGGAGTCTGTGGTGCTGAGGTTTGTGTGGTGTCTCAGACACTTTCTGCAGACAACTGATGACTGTACACAACGTTGGTTAGTATAGCACGTCGCCGGGCCAAGATATAAAGAGGAAGCATGCAGAATAAGAAATAAAGGGCGCTAACCATTACTGTGCGATGTTCGGTCCATGAATGTTCTTAATCCCATCGAAATCCCATAAGGTACACATTATAGTCCTTACAGTTTTATAGATATCTGTACATTGCGAAAGCGGCTGTAAACGTGGATCTACGGAGAACATTGTTACAAGGAAAGGTCAGCAATTTGGAACGCAGTGCCTCATAAAAAGGTCATATTATCCGCTTCCGAGGACAGCAGCTGTACAGACGGGCGGCATCTGGCGCTGCACGTATGGCAGGGAGAGGCAGTAGGGGTTACATGCAGTTGCTAGCCCAGGGTGATAATCAAGAGACTTTGCAAGTTAATTGAGTATTAATAAGAATCATTAGGAATCCACTAATAGCGTCATGCCATGATGGAGAATTTATAAAATGCTTCCAACTTCAGTAATCCTGCGCGTCATTGATAAGGCCCGGCAACTCACAGTGTATGGTGTTGTATAGGTCTATGTCTGTGTTCTTCGTTCACAAATAATTAACGCCTTGAAGTTCCTTCCGAGCTGCAGACGCTACTTTGGTGTCGCTGTCCGGGTAAGACGGTCAGTATTTTTCCTGTGTTTGCGCTGTCAGCAGGCGAGTACAGTGTTAGCTGGCGTCAGGTTCAGCCGACTCACAAAGATTAACCTTTTAAAGCCTAGCGGTAACTTTACCTACCGCCAGGTTTAACATTAAAAAATTCTACGTGGTGCCCACATTGCGTTTATGTGTTTTGTACGGATCTCAGAACAAACCGCAACTTTTGCCTTATAAAACATCAACAGATTGGTTTTTATAACCGAAGTGGAGAGTGTTTACAGCGCGGTACGCACTGAGTCCTTATATAAAACAGATAAGCTTCGTCTTTAAAGGGTTAAGTTCGGTTGAAGGCTGCCCTGTCTAGCAGCTCTACATTATAGATTCATCATTTTTACCAATTATTACAAATAATTGTGTTTATTTAATAGACAAAAACTCGCCGACTATACTCAGTCGCATGTTGATAGTGTGTAAAGCGACAGTTGTATTCCGTACTGGTAATTTCGAACGAAATGTTCAGCACATTCAGAGCCCATTCTTTGTTAACTGAACTAATATTTTGAGTATTCAGTACTAAAGTAGATTTACTTTATGAAGTAACTAAATTGGTGCTACGTACGTCTGTAGCAATAGCTGATGTATTGTGGCATAATGTTTTAATTATTTTGCAGTAACCACTGAGTAAAAAATTTTTGTGATATTTTATCCTCACTCTCGCAAATGCCCATGAATACTTTTGTGCAGGTCCTGATTCATAATTTTACTGTTTAGAAAGAATGCTGATGAGACTTTTCGTACTTCGATGAGCTGTACATTTGTAGACAAAATTTTCAACAATAAATTTTATCCAGCATTTTAAATTGTGTAGGAAATTTATGAACTCCTGTTCTGTATTCCAGTTCCATGTAAACTAATAAATGTTGAGCTGAATGAAATTAGTTGTTGATAAAGGAAATCAGTATGTGTTTAAAACACTGATTGTGCACATATTGATTTTCCAGTCAATGAATATTTTGTAAGATGGTTAAAAATTATTGAGCCGTGCAGGTTATTTTCTGTTTGTAGAAACAATTGAAATTTGCGTGATTTATTTATTGCTTGACCCTTGAAGGTGGGACCCATAGGTTGTCCCATACGTCGGTAACTAACTACCAATCAACGCTGCGTAACGTCCCAGAAGAGCGAAGATCTCAAAATGAAATTTCTTTAATGGTGTAAATTTGCGTCCACTTGGAAACTCTTTGCCATACTGAACGTAATTTTGTTAAGATCATTTCGCCGGAGAAGGGACCACCACGTCTTAAAATCTTGCAGCCAGCATAAGTAATTCGGTTGCGTCAGTGTTGCTTGCATGCTTTCACTGACAGGAGAATTCCAGTGACTTAACAGCCAAGTTCTGCGCTTCCTTCCTTCGTAACGAGACCGGTTTACTGCGCACCTAGTGACCCAGTCAGGGGTCATATACTACACTGTCGCGTATTTATTGCACACAACAAACGTACGTTACCCGAACCCTGCTTAGTCTCGGGCCTTTACTGTTTTTGGTAAGGGGTAGACAAATATTAAAGGGAAAGTGTTATGAATTTCATTACTTGCGTAACAGCTTTGTTGTAATAAAAGTTGGAACGATGTGCCCATTTCACAAAGACCTCATGAAAAATGTGATTAATTATCGAATTTATTTATACTCTTGGTTTTGAAATGTTTCCATAATTGCAATATTGAGGTCTTCAGATGAACGAATATTTGTATCCTATTCAGTAAAGGAAGCACTTTGCGAGATTTGAGGTTCTCACAGCGGTGCTGCGGGCTTCTGAGATGTTACGCCTTGTCTCTGGGTAAATTTACGGAAGGTGGTGTTTCTTACAAGCCCAAGCCTTCTGAGAATGTTACCGTGCGTCCTTCGGTAAATTTACTCAACGACGCAACCTAAGGTCCCAGAAGACTTGAATATTTAAGAAACACGTTTTCAAAACTACGTCTTTTCTCTCAACCCTCAGTTGCCAACTTATAAATGCATAATTTTTTCCATTACGATTTTTACCCTATTTACAGGTCATCAGTTTGTTTACTGATCATGATCATTAAGTTTATTAAAACATTTTACCACAAGTCGTTAATATCAAAATCAAATGCCGCATTATTTATTATGTAGGATGGCATAATTGAAGCTTGAACTTTCTCCATTGTCCCATGTTAAAAATAAAAATAAGGGAAAGCCAGAGGGTGATATATCTGGTTATGAATATCGATCCCCTTCTGTGTACAACTTCTGTATTATAGTCGTTACGGATGCATATTATTTGGGACACAAACTTACAGGGCCATGGTGTGCCTCAATACGTGTGCATGCTGTCAGAACTGCCTAAGTGCTATCGTTCTACAGCTGCGGCGTAAACATGCATTCGTTTTCTGTTGCTAAGGACCATCTGACTTAAAGATGAGACGTTGGAAGATGTTTTGAATTATTCTTATCGAAGATGAGAAGCTTTCTATATAAATTATTGCTCTATGATATAATAAGTGTTACTACAGAACTGAAACTTGAAACAATTCGTTCAGTTTACGTCAGAGGCACTGGGGCTACGCAATAATATCACTCAAAATTCATCAGCTAATAATTAATTTGATATTCAATATTTTAATGCGAAGCCTATCCGTACAAAACTTTCGAGTTTTAACTATATATAAAGTAATAACCGTCTACAGCCAACGTTATATGGTTTTTATTGAATTCTTTAATAAAAACCATATAACGTTGGCTCTAGACGGTTATTACTTCACATATAGCTGATATACGCCAACTGGGACAATTAATGTCAAAATTTCGAGTTTTATTTTACAGATTTTAAACCAAATAGTATTAGAGAGGATGTTTCAGAGGACAATACTGCTTCCATCTTCAGGGTAGGAGATATTCAAAACCCGAAAGGGAACGTAAAACTTTATTACGTATCATCATTAAGAAATGGACCTTCATTAACTTTATTACCTGTCACACAGAAGTTTTCCTCCCTGCTGACAAACCATGAGGATTATCTCAAGTAAGTGCAGACTCTAGGTTGCCACAGCCCTACTTTATTAAGTTTACGGGGGTGTAAATGTAATAAATATAACTGCACACCTGGAGTCCTTCTCTATTTCGACTTCTCTCGTCCCATTTTAAAAATAAAAATTAAGACAAAAATTTTTTGAGAGGATCAGTCCTCGTCTTTGGGCAAAAGAGTTCGGGAAAAACGTACTACTCCTTAGGCCCAATAAGAACTACTTTTAACATCTGTTGACGAGAAGGTTAGGTGATCTCACCTATCGGGGCCAACTGACAATGCTTTTCTTTTTTTGCCTGAGGACGGGGGCCAGTACTGTCCCCGAAATATTGTTTTCATTTTTATTTTGAAGACGGGATGGTCGGGAAATTCTAAAATGTGGAAGATTCCACGTGTGATGCAAGGTCATCAGTCTGTAGGACTGTGTATGTTCAAAATGCCTGGAACTTTGCAGTAAGTCGTTATTACCAATATCATCGTCGCCGCTGTCGCCATCGTCGCGGTTATGATAATCGACGTAGTTATCATCTTCATCATCATCGTCGTCATCATCACCACCACCACCACCACCACCACCACCACCACCACCACCACCGCCACCACCACCACTACCACCACCACCACCACCACCACCGCCGCCACCGCCACCGCCACCGCCACCGCCACCGCCACTCCCCTTACCCCTCTTTTTAATTTTTTGTCTTCTTTGTGGTGGAGACAAATACAACACACTTTTCTGCATTCCTTTCCCTTCAATTTGGTCAGTGTGACCTTACCGTTTTAGAACTCCGCTTTGCAAATTTCTCACATTCGTAAAGTGACGCCTATTTCTCCTCATACTCTTTCGTTCCTCAATCAATTTTCTTGTGTCGCATGTAGACAAGTACTTAAGTAATAAAATTAAACCGTCTTCGTCTTAATCACCAGTTCTTTACTGGTCATGTTTTGCTTTAACATAACAGAATATTTTGAAGTGTGTTCTGAAATATATTTCGTAATCTTGATGCAAATATTAGCCTACGTCTAGCGAAAAATATCACACCACATAATATCTGCTCTTTGTTTTAATTGAAATGTCACTCACAATTTATAGACTGCAGACTATTGGAAAGGGCATGTTGCATCTCTGGAATAATGAAATTCATTATATAAATACGGTTAACTCTTCTCCCCAGTGTAACGATGATAATAATTCAGGGTGTCGTTAATATTATCGTAACGTAACAGATGTATGCGATTAAAATAATTAGGTTTTCAGTTTGTTAATCTTGGTTACTGAATATCGCGAAATTTTGCAAAATATTTGAGTAGATTTTAATTATCAACAAATTGTATTTAAATAAATGTGTTGCATAATTAATACGGCGTTGTGAACATTGTGCAAAATTTAACCACTAAGTAGATATAAATGATGTTGAGAGAATTAACCCGTTAAAGTTGAATGGTAGCTACATTTACCGTCACGTATAACGTCGTAATTTTCTGCATTTTGCCGGCATGGTGTACTGGTGTATTCCATCTAATTTTTAAAAGGAACAGCGTCTATTTTTGTATGTAAGTCTGAAGAGTTGGTGTGCCTAATCGAAGCACAGCGTGTTGTCTCTTAATTACGGACTGTCTATGTAAAATGAATTTCACTTTTAGTCTTTCAAGGATTATTCGTAGGGGATTAATAAGAAATACATTATATTCAATTTCTTCTACTGCCGTAACTAAAATACAGTTAAAACAGATTTCTGTAACAAACTGAAAGTCAGGTTTTGAAGTTCCCAGCGGTGTACGTGAGGATTCCATTCTTCTGGGATACGACGCTGATTCAGTGGGTAATGGTGTGCCTGTGTTTCGAGGGACGTTAATGTCCTTAGCTTCAGGGTTGATAGGATATATGGAACACTGAAGGCAAAGACATTACGTTTTCTGGAAACTTGACTTCCTATCACTTATTGACTTACTGTCATATCCAGTAAGAAAGGAATCCTCAAACTGACAGTTACTGAACAGAACGGAACTCATGCTGCAGAGGCCAGTGATTCTGGATTGGTTACTTCACATTTATACAAACGCCGTATTTTTGTTAGATTTTATCTTCTAGGGGAAATTAGAGATTTTCAAGCTTCTTTGTAACTAAAGGCAGATTTGAACAAAGGAATGATCCGTGTAGCCAGTCTGGAACTTCTACAAGGCAGTGGCAAATGTGGGCAACGTGTAGACCTTCTGAAACTTGTAAAGGACAAAAGTAACTGACGTTTCATGTACACAGTGTGGAACTTCTACAGGGTACTGTTTAATGTACGTACAGTGCCGACAGTCTGAAACATTGAGTACGGCGCTACTTGTCCGTACCATGTAGACAGCCTGTAACTTAGAACAAGGGTGGCTGTATGTAGCTTGTAGACAGCCTGTAACTTATTCAGGACAACGGTAGCTGTGTGGGCTGTGTAGGCAGCCTGAGACTTATAGAGATCAGCGTTAGCGAAAAGTGTCTTTTAAGTAATGGCTATTTTTAATATACATGAATTGTTGGTTTCTTGGAGGCTGCAGTCAATTGCAGACTTTCTTTACGAACAAAATGGAAGAACGTCTTTTGTGGAGACCACATCCGTCCTTCCGTCCGTCCCTCCGTCCATCTGCCCTCGCGTGACCAAATATTTTAACCATGGCAACACAGTATTCATGTAAACCCCAGCTGTGACGGCGCTCATTCTGAATGCAATCTGCCTTCTAACGTTGGCACACGGGCAAACATGGCAAGACGGTTATCAATCAATCAATCAATCAATCAACAGTCAATCAGTCAGTCAATCAATCAGTCAGTCACACCGAGCGCATTATATAACATAATGTTGATAAATCAATAGTGTGTGACGTTTCGGACTGCATTGTGTGGGTTCGGTTGGGGCCCAGTGCCAGGCTCTTCTGAACATAGTAAATGAATATACGGATGTCATAGGAGGCGAGTAACTCGTTGACCAGCTGAATGAAATGACTGTTAAAGATAGAGCGTGAAGAAGACGGAACCTAATGCTAGAGGGATTGGGGGCAGTGAAAACCATGCTTTACTCAGGGGATTAAATGTATTTGTATCCATACTTCCCTCATCACTGTGCGGTATCGGCGAAATAAGGTGTAAGGGATGAACATGTAATGTTATTAAACATAAAATAAATTCGTGAAAATCTACGCAGGGAAGGTCGTATTCTGTTAAGGAGATAAATTAAATTACATTTGCTCCTCTACTCTGAAAACAAACGATATTTTGAAAGTAAAGAACACCTTGATAAATTCTATGTAATACCCCATGAAGTAAACCGTTTGAAATCTTTTAAAATCACGTGTTAAACAAGCCTCGCTTTCTGAACCGAATTTCGGAATCAAGTGTTTCTATTTAATGTATTTTTGTTTCGTACTTACTGACATTCTGTCACTCGGGTTAGATATATAAGCATCGTGTTGCTTGGTAGTAAAATTAGCAAACAGTTGATGGAAAAAGATGTGAAAGGAAGCGGTCATGCCTTAACTTGAAAGTACTCTCTCGCCATTTGCCTTGGAAAACTCGGGCTGACCACGACGTCTATCAGAACAGCCCCTCTCGCGGCCGGTATTTGGAACGGGGACCGCCCGACTGCGTGGCAAGAGTACTACCGTAATGAACGTGACGTTCATTTGTGTTACTCTGGTAACCTCATAGTCTGATATTTGTATGTTATTTGAAAAAAAATTTTTATGTTGTACTAACAATAAAATTAACCGACTACATGTTACACATAGGATATTTCCTTTGAAATATTATTTTTATACATTAATCCTCCGGTATTTTGTTTTGCTGAATATCAGTGAAGGAAACTTTCCCACCATCTCTCGTCAAAGGCCTTCAAGAACAAACATCGTAGGTTGTCGGATAAATTAACTCGTAGAAAAAGGTTCTGTAAATAATATGCAGACTGAAAGTTTTTAATTAGCGGTTTGAACTCTAGTGGTAATTACATTTACCGCCTACTGTAATATTTACTTAATCCACATTTTGTCCTTCTTGTGTATGTACGTGTGTGGTACGAATCTCACAATCAAATTGATTATTCCCCAACAGTTTTAACTGATCAGTCTTTATAATTAGCAAGGGTCTCTTCTCTGTGAGGTACGAACTGAATTGTTAAATTAAATTTACATTGATGCAGGTCAGTCAGTGTGAGATTTGTTGTGGAGAGTGTGTAACTTGGACAGGTTTTTCTTGGAGTACCTTGGTTTTCCTCTGTCATATCATTCGACGAACGCTTCATTCTCATCTCTGTCAGCACGTTAGTCGTACGGGAAGAACAAATGGGCGAAGCCTGGGAACCTTCCGAAAATCAATGAAAGCAATGTTTCGGAAATCGGGTATTTCTGTCTATAATTGTTACGTGGTGTTAACAGCTACGCGGTAGTGAAGACTAAAGGATTACAAGGCTGCATTGCTAGCAAAACTTGGACACTGGGAAAGCTGAACATTTCAAATAGTGTCAGAATTTGTACAAAGCGCAGAAGGAAGAAATACCGAGGCATGTTCTGCGATATGCATTATTGAAAAGAAATACTGACACGCGGAGGAAATATGTGAAATTAAACTACACATGGTGGGTTTGCGAGGTAGTTAAATCTAATCATATATTTTTCATGCTGGTACTGCTCAATCTGGTACTTATTTAACCCTTTATGACTCGATAGTAATTGTCTACCACACCAGTTTAAGAAGATTCCCGTGGCCAAACATTCTGTTCATGTGTTCGTATAAACCTCAGAACAAAGGACGGTGATTTCCTTAAGCGTCACCACTAGGTGGTCGTCATAATGTATACGGACTATGTTCTCTGAGAGGAAAGAAATAATATTTTTATGTCATTTAGACGAACGTCAGTCTTGAAAATATTACTGCTCCTGTAGACTGACTGTATATTTATATTATTTCCAGATCTGCTTATCTGTCCCACGACTAACGTCTGTTTTAAACAGTAATATATCTTTCTGTAGTGCGTTAGAAAAATTGATTGCTCTGAGTCTCTGTCGTACGGTACGGGGTTATGCTGGAGCAATGAGGTAATCTGTAAAGGGGCTAGTTACCAGCTTTGGCGATGAAATTGCTAAATGTCTGTCATTGAATGCTTTACACAGCTAACCAGTCCAACTGTTATTCCCCTAGTTATTCAATCAAATGACTGTACAGATCGGTTACGTGTGTAACGAGCATTGCTGTGGTATTTCAACATTCGGTTCGATTTTGTGGTAGTTTGCATCGCTAATGGCTAACAGGTTTGTATGCAATAATTAGGGTAGCTTATGTGCCCGGCTTGTGTTGATTGATGGCCGATTGGATTCTTTTATGGCGACTAATCTGCTAATCAAGAATACCACATTGCGTTCTGCCTTTAAACTGGATTCAGATAATAGAGATAATTGTGATTCGTGTTAACAAAATTTGTCACAGAAACTAATACGAAAGGTTAACCTGTCAGTATACGAAACACTGTGGATCTGCCGTCTAGATTCAGTTCCTCAAAACTGTTCTTTACGGAACAGTCATGATAGAGTAATAACAGAAATGTTTAAAAACTGGAGATCCGGAAAATGAATATTCTGAAAAGAAATAATTCAGTCCAAATTTGTAAACGGGGTGGGCCTACTACACGTACCCTTCATTTCGGGCTTCCTCGGCGATGTTGATATCTGCGCTCTTCTGGGGCATTACGCGGCGTCGTGTGGTACTTGTTTACCGGTCATTCGAGGCAACGTATCGGTCCCATCCGCAAGGGTCTTTAAGATGGGACCGATAAGTTGTCTCGAAACGTCAGTAGACAATTACCACACGACGCCGCGTAACATCGCAGAAGAGCGCATATCTTAACTACAAGTAGTTGACAAGGCAGACCCGACGGGGCGGCGGATCTCTGAACGTTCCTGCATTATCACAAAAGAGCATGGCGTAGGAGACTCCTTGACTGCCCATTTCTCGGTTATATTGAAAAAAACAATGAAGATACAAATATGAGCACAGAAGCGAATGATGCATATGCTGAAGGAAGGTAAATATTCTTCTCGGTAGCCTGTTCATTATTTTACATCTGATTCAACGTTTAAATGATCCTTCTTTAAAACTAGCGCACTGTTTTAATTTAATCATCGATTAACTGAGACTAGCAAAAATATTAGTAACAGGATTGTTCCTGTTAACGAAGGAGCAATAGACCACTTTGCTGTGGCAAAAGAGTCGCTTGATAAGGTAAAATGTATGTACTTAGCCTGCAGTAGGAGTGTGGGTACTGCAGCAGTAAAGTGGCTGCATACGGCCTGACAGCGCTGGCTCGTGTTCCACCAGGGCACCAACATTTCTCCTGTAAAGCTGATATGGGCCAAGGCCGTCGCAGCGTGAACTTCACCGCTCTTCTTCATCTGACACGAAGGTGGTCAGTCTGGAAATAACAGTTTTATTCCACAGGAACAAATATACCTGCATTTAATCTCTCTGCTACATGTAGTAATTGTAAAGATCTTGAGGATCTGTGTAATTTTTATTACCGCTTCTTCGGCCCGTATCTTTGTCTTTTCAAAGGATAAGAATTGAAGTGATATTTTCATTAGTGCGTTTAAAATCCTAAAAGAAATATTGTCAGCACAGTAGTGTCTGCAGAGTATTACCCTTGGTGCTTCAGTCTTAAATTGGCTTATTTCATCAACATGTGATAGTGGAATAATAATTGGCAGGGGAAAGTCCAAGCACCCGGAGAAAGTTACACTATAGACTACTTTGGCCACCCCAGATAAACCGCTCTGTGTTATGCCAGGACCGATTATTTGTACGTGAACCTGGCGCTCTTTGTGAGGGTCTTATGGAAGTAAATACTACTGGAATATTGCCAAAACACGTTCATAACATTGAAATTTATCGTACGTCTTTCGAGGTTAAATTATTTTTCTGAGATACGACAATTTGCCTCCTTCCGGTAATACGTTGTCGCACCGACGAAGTGTGCATTCTTCAATTCGGCCAGCTGGTTGATGTATTCCATTAGTAAGTCCCTGAATGCTAGAGCTTTGTGTCATTCAATAATACTAAAATATTTTTCAGCATTCAGAGCTGTGCCAGTCTTCATTATCGCGTCTGTGACGTTGCTGATGACCGAATTTGAATGACGGAGAACGGCGTAATTATACGACACACGTAGCGTCATTGTGAGTAGCACGCAGGGTTCTTCATTTCCGGAGACTCTTTTCCGTGATACAAAGGAATAATGTGAACTGACATCTGGCGTGAAGAATGCGTCACGCCTCTCTACATTTGTGACTCTGTGTCTTCAAATACACTGAAACCAACCTAGCGGTCGGTGGAAAAGAGGGTGGAGTGGGTAGCTCACGTGCCTGTGTGTTCTGGAGGTTTCGGGTTCAAATTTAGGCACTGAAGTCGTCTGTCATGACTGATATTTTCGTGGTTTTCTTCACTCCCTCCATATAAATGTCATTAGAGAAACCAAAATTAGGTCACGACAGCATCTTCCACATCACGACAGCGTCTTCCACATCTTTTTAATGCATTATTCACACGTTACGTAATCTGGATTCCTGACTGCTTTGGTAAATGAGTCATATTAAATTCATTGTTTAAAGACAGAGGTGTACCTGTTTAAAGTATAACATTTAAATGAGTCCTAAATAAATAAGATGGGAAGGAGTGAACGGGATTATTCTGGCTCAGGATAGAAGCAAGTAGCGGGCTGTTGTAAACACAGAAATGCAGCTTAGATTTGCACGAATTTCGGGGTATTTATTGAATTAACCGGGAACCAGTTAGCCTCGCAAGGAGGCATGTGATCCCACGGAATTATTTAGAAACAGTTTGAAGTATTTCTTTTTCGAGATTTCTCAGTGTGAACTCTCCTTTGGAGACGGTTTAATTTAGCGGCATTAGTGTGAGATGCTCTTCCAGGGCCAGTAGTTGCTGTGCCTACACACACCGCACAAGTGTGAGTCAGGAAATCCCATCTTCTGTTGAGGTTTGCGCGATCTTCTGTTGGAACCCTTTGATTGCTCTGTCACCAGTTCAGCCCAACTGTGTTGTACACTCGCAGCATTATCCGTTTAAGTAATGATGACCCTGTGTTCTCTATACGAGCTACCATAGCAATAAGATATGTGTGTTTTGTCCACGGCATGTTTTTTGTTTTCTTATGATTTTCGAGAAATGTAACAATTATTCCTGTAAAAGACATCAATTTGTTGAGAACAAACCCTCACTTAAACTTCGAAAGACCAAACTTTTAGCACTATGTTAACTCCTTCATATCATATTGTGAAATATCAGTTTATAATTGTAAATTTATTTTTAAAGTTACCTGCATGTTTTTTTTAAATTAATGAAAGTACGTTTGATGTGTTCGAAATCGCCATCTCCTGGTCTTGATTGCCCGTTGATTATTCTCTGTTCTTTTAAATTCTTCAGCTGTGTCAGACTTTAACCGTTTGATCGAGAACCTCAAGAGAAAGGACTGTTTGAGACACAAAGACTTACTCCTGTATGGGTGGATAACAATGTAATGTTTGTGAAGGGAATATAGAGTGAACAGATAGGCTGGAAGAAAGTAATTAACAACACGGATAAGTGCTGGAGTGTTTGTGAGTAGGAGTAGCTTTTGAGAATCTAGAAAAGGCGGTGAATTACTTGATGATGTTACCAACTATCGGCTTTTTAGGTAGGAGTCTGCTATATGGAATTACTCGTAGGAATGTTTAATAAGCGGCAGTGTGGTAGACAGATACTCGTGCTTCGCATTTACCAGTGCATGTGTAATGAAGGCAAAGTGCATTAAAGTAACATAACATTGAACTGACCCTCGCACATAATTGATTTAACAAATGTGTCCACAATGGGAGTTGTTTGCTGTAATGTGTACGGAGAAACCAGTGAGTTTGGAACAACATCACCAACATTACTCATCTAACTACAGATAATAACTGATAAGAATTCAACGCCAGGCCTAAGGGATCAATTATGGTGTTTCGCTGTCTCTCCACAATCGATTGCCATAATAAAATACTTATGTGTGGCCACATCGTGAAGAAGTTGCTGTCTGTCACACCTGTTCTCAGACTTGTGTGTAATAAAATACAGAAATATTAGTCCGTCGTTGTTTACGTGCATTGAATGATATCGTGACCGCTGCATGTGTTCAAGTAAAATGATGATTATAAATAATAAATCTGGAAAGAAGTATTACAGGTCTGTTGTAAACTGTGTTCCCATAGTTTCTTCTCCTGCAAACAGAAAAACAGTCACTTCAGTCATAATACTCGGCCGTCTGCGTGACATTCGTTCAAACTTCTTCTGGGAGCCTACGATTAGCCGATCACTAGCTCAGTTCATCTGTGTTTTGTGCATGTAACGTTAAACCTGTAAAATGGTGCCGCTGCACCTACCACCTGCCGTAACATTAAGAATACACGCAGTTTGGTCCTGCAGTCTGTGCGTGTGTTTCGTGTTCTAAATAGTTATTATTGCCCTCAAACGGTAATTGTGTTGTCCTTCTGTAAGGTAGAAAATGGATTTTTGAGTGTAACCCAAATAAATTTTAGACTGATATAATTTAAGGGCAATCGATGTGGAGGTGTCAACGGGGAAATGTAAATTTATAATGTACGTTCACCTTTAGAATGTATTTATATTTTTCGCTTTTAATGACATGATGTTTGATGTTTTGAAAGTAACATTCAATGTTGAGGTTTATTCTGGACACTTCCTCTTGGCAGTAATTTGTGTAATCTCGATACCACAAATCCAGTAACGAAAATTGAAGGTAGCCAGTTAGAATTAATGAGGAACATTGTCTTCCCATGCAAACCAATGAACCTGCATACTTGTTCACTCTTGTAGCATGATAAGAACATCTTTGTATTAAACCGCCATGAACTCACCTCCGTTCTGTATAACTTTCTCGTGCAACACTCTTGTAAGATCCACCTAACAAGATCACATAAGTGTTTCAAGTTTGAAACACTTCTCCGAAATACAGTGCCGATGTAATAACAACATTGTATAGGTCATGAATTATGCCTGTGGTAACATTCTAAGATCAAGAGAATTTGAGTTGGGTGGTTTACTGCTTGTATGGGGGAAATTATAAATTCATAAAATATTTTGGCGTGAGCACTGAGGGAAGAAAACCACGTGAAAACGTTAACATGCACGTTAAAATGTATTATAAAGAAGAAGGACGCAAATATGTGGGCTGGATTTAACTGTTTTTGGGTTGGTCCAGTGGCGGGTTGCAGTAAACCCTATAATAAAGTTCTGTTATTCCGGCCCTTTATTTGTCATTCTCTGTTTTCCAAAAGGTGTATTTTATATTGCCGCTCTTGTTGCTTGGTCATAAATAATCTGTCTTTCATTTTCCTTTATTTCAGCTCTTTCTTAAATCCTAGCGTTTTCAGATTTATTAATATTGCATTTCAAATTCCAAACTCTGTAATGCAATCTAACTTGGCTAACTACACCAATGCGAGAAGTCAGTTCTTCACCGCAGTGTAACTTACATCTTCGATCTTCCGGAACATTGCTGAGCGTTAGTGCGTAGCTTGTGTACCAACGTTTCGGGATAGCGTTTTAGTACCATCTTCAAGGTTCAGTATGTTCTTGGACATGTTGTCCGTGAAGGTGGGAACTACACATTGTTCCAAAATTTCGGTAAGATACTACACACCGGCGTGAGCAATTTTCCAGAACACCGAAGACCTGAAACTGTACGCCTGCCCCGCTACTCCTTTTGGATTCACCAAGTCTGTCTCACGTTCACTCGCCAACTGGACGTAGTGCAATCATGTATTTTGTTAATGCAGCTTAAAATATTTTCGCTTATTATTTGTGCACGTCTGTAAACTAGTACCCCTCCTGCCATTTTTGACTCTTGGATTCTTAGTCATTCTTAATTTGACTGAGAACTTTAACCTTAATTATTTTATACATTTAGAATTCCTGTTTGGAAAACGAATAAGCTGTGGAATTGACTAAGCAGTTTCCTTGTCTAGCAGCCAGAGTTACAGAAAATGTTTCAGCACGTGTCGACTAAAGAAAAATTCCTCTGTAACTGCGTGGTTCAACCCTTGTTCCCCTTCCTATATGATTTAATAGCAATTAGCAGCTTCCAATCAATGTGAGGAAAATTCTTTCCCATTCTTAATTTCGTTGATATTATGAAGAGGATTTTACTTCAGGTAATAGTAAAGATCAAACATTTTCATGTTTCATAACATCCGCATTGAAAGTTGGTTTCAATAAAATCTTTCAATTGGTTTTGTGCCTGTAAAAATGCTAAGTAGTTGAAGTAGCTTGTTTTACTGTCTGTACCTTTGTGCGAAATCTGAGTTACTTATGTGCAGTTATTTTCTCACTGAACAAATTATTGTCCGTATCTGCTCACTTTCACCATTTTCCAGTTCTCTTTGAATTTTCTCGATGTAACATTCTATCGCCCTTTACAAATTCATATAATTATGGTTTATAATTCATTTATATTAAAGAAGCAGCTTTCGTACTCGCCGTTGGCAGATGTGACAACAGAAATGTTTTAGTGCTGTCTCTTTGTTCCTCCAGATGATTAATTAACTAACGGCTAACAGGAGGCCACAGTCACTTCCATTTCAGTCTTCTAACAGCCTTACCTCTAGGTATCTTAGGAAATCGGTACGCAAAATTAATGGGAATAAGATTTATATTTAAGGCGATTCCACATGTTTAAATTGCGTATTCATCAACATCAGCCTTTGTAGTACTGTAACAGCGAATTGTACCGTGCTCTTTTGTTTTTTGTTAGCTGAAGCGTTGGGTTCAGGAAGACTGCATGTCTCATCGGTTGTCTTAAGACCATTACATATTACGTATCACAGTACGCGATGCAAAAAACCTTAGTACATTTCTTGCTTCTTTTGCGGCAGAATTCAGTGTGCGTGAGACATACACTCTAGGCCTACTTGGCTTTCCTCTCCTGATTCTTTGCTGAGATGTATATTGCATTTGGCTTCCTTCTGCTGTTGTTTGTTTGGTACATGCAAAATCTGCCTTAATGCCATAATAGTAAGGACGGAAGTAAAACTGAACATAAACTTACATTTTCCTTCACTACATTGCGGTGTGCGTATGTTATGATGTTTGAGTTATCACTGCCTTGGTTTCCAAAGTAAGTCATAAAGTAAAAGACGCTCCTATCGCAAGTTTTGGAAGCTTACTTGAAGGAAGTGCGATTGACATGTCAGTTGAGTGCAATTTATTGAAAATATTCTAAAAAGTGAAATAGTACCCAACCACAAAATACCGTGTGAACGTAAATCACTTTGAGAAGACGTCAAGTGTTTGGAAGTTATAAGGAATTTGCCTGATGTTGCTCTGCCGATTTTCTGATGGATTTCTTTGGTCGAGGGTACCGTACACTCTGAGACATTCTTTGGTCGAGGGTACCATACACTCTGAGACATTCTTTTGCGTTCGCCGAGGTTGCTTGATGTAAACATCCATCCAAGGAAATGATGTTTTTCCATTCTGTTACAGTTCTGCAAATGGACGGTTGCTGTTTTATAGTTTCACCCGTTCTGCCCGTTTGAGAAACTTACGGACTTGTTACTACGAGGTTACTTTATGCATCATATTTTTGTTCTTCAGAATAGCAAGATCAATCAGAAGTATTTTCAGGTACTTAGGCAGAAGTTTGTAACATTTATTTCTTACTTTCTTCCACTTTACTCTCTTGTTTCGTCCTTTTCTCTTCATTTCGTCTTATTTGTCCTCCTCCTGTCGTGTTTTCATTAATTTTCTCTTCTTGCCATATCTCTTTTCTTTCTCTTTATATTTCTTAGCGTTGCCTTTTCTTCTGTTCTCTACTTCAATTTTTGTTCCTTGTCGTTCCCATTGCTACTGTTTTCATTTTGCCCTGTTTTATTACCTCAAGTCGGAGAATGACAGTGAATAACAGATACACTCAGACTTCAAATGAACGTTACCGTCCTGAGAGTCCTGGATTTGTTCTATCGAAAAACAAGAAGTCTGGAAAAGACATCATAAAGCGTACTGTGTTCTTGCATAGGTTTATGGCTCTGCATTAGTGTAATCTTTGTTGTTTCCTTTTGTTTTCTTGAAGAACTTATAAGTGAAGTAGAGATCCTTTCTGTATTTCGTAAACAGTGCCATAGTGATCTCTCTGCTTACGAAGTTTTCGTGCCTGATGCTGGTATGTTATTATTTATTGTCGTCACACTGAAGGTTAAGTGCGTAGTAAAAACCTCACACGGCCACACCCATGTTATTTCACACTTCATACAAATGCTGTTTTAACAAAGTTGCATATTTTCCAAGATCTATTAGCATATATCGTTTGTGTACTCTGAGGTAAGTGATGCTACTCTCAGTTTCTTATCAGACATTCGCAGTTACTCATACTGTAGGAAATTACATTATGACGTTGGAGGAGTCCGCCTGTGGCATAATATTCAATCCATGTTTCGTAAAAATATGTCAGCTGGTTCAGAAAATTAAACGTAGGACACAAAAACAGCATGGTCATCTGGAAGGTCTACTACCCTCCCTTTTCTCTCACTGCGTGTACTGTCTTACGACAGGTTCAAATATTTACACAGCGAGTTCTCAAAAGAGTGAGATCCAGTTCTTCCTCTGTAAAATTCCATAATATTTTAGTTTCCTTAATATCATCCCGTAGATGCTTGCGTCATGTTTCTCGTCTTCTCGTCCCTTCTGCCTTTCTTTCAATAACGAGTTTTAGAAGGCATTTCTTACGCGAGATGTGACCCATACAGTTAACTTTTCTTCATTTTATTTTATGTACGCTGCTTCTTTCTTCGTTGACTCTATTTTCTTTTTTGCAGGAAGAAAATTAGGCTACTTATTATTTTATAAACACCTTAGATATGCAGGATAATAGTCTTACATGCAGTAATTGGTTTAGATTTACTTCTGTTTAAAGTCGTCAGTTTGACGGTGCTACGACACGAAATCTAATTTCTCATGCCCGAAATACTGTATTCTCAGATTGAAGGGTTTATTTTATTCCGGTTTTGTTAGACGGAGTCAAAGTAGTCGAAGGCTGAGTCTCTTCCAAACCTAAATAAAGTAATCAGAAAACATTTACCGCTTTATCACCTGCATTCACTGTAATAACCAAACAGTACAAGACAGGATGAAGACTCTGAGGAAGCGGAATTAAACCAAATGGTGTTTTTGTGGCCGTAACTGGAGCTGTTTTACTCATTACGACATTTTAACGCCGAGTTTAATGCTGCAGTTGCTTAAAGCCACACATGGGGCTTGGAAATGCTTCCTGTTCAGAAAACACCGTATTCGACTTACAGCTGGACCATTCCGTCTTAAAATATACGCATGATTGCTTGCACACTTGAAAAACTAAGCCAGATCTTGAATTAATTTTACAGTAGTAATGCATATTTTACTATACAAAGGCAGCTTTCTTGATACGTAAGATTTGTTTTCAGAAGTTGTTCGGACAGCTGACTATATACTCCGCTGGTTATGAGTCAGTGAAGCCTTTGTGTGCCACACTATGTACGCGTAAAGGAGGAGTGAACTTAAAGCTACGCGATTTCTTAACGCCTTCGCTGGATTGTAGTTTTGCGTGGTCAGCTTTACTTTCCGACCGTGTGAATCCTGGTGACGAGATACCAATACCATAAAGTCATTTGAATATGAGACTGGGAAGGTGTCAGATGCCGTTTGGATTGGTAGCGAAAGTTAAAGAAGTCCCAGTTATCAATGCCATAGCAGGCCACTTTAATGCCTGATTTATTCCCGGAAAAGTACGACACAAACTTACCGTGCTATTACGCTACAGATAGGTCTTTACCTTCTTGTGCCTTCTTCATACGGTCTGGCTCAGATCTGACATGGAACACTCTGAGGCGAATGCCATCCACTCTGTGAAATTTTACACTAAGAAAAATTCCTGGGGCGTATCCCGCGGGAGAGGCTTTTTCGATCAGCCTATAGAAATGCACGCCCCTTATTCTGTCCGTCCCTACAGAGATGAAAAGAGGGAGGTCTGAATGAACTGAAGAAAAAGAAAGATTTGCGTGTGGCTGGAAGAATGGATACCAAACTGCAGACAGCAGACTAGTAGACGAGAGCGGTGAATCCTAGTTTCTTTTGTGGATGAGGATGTACTTTGTATTACTCGAAAATGTGTTGTGGGGAAAGGTAAATGTAGAACCATAAGGGCAACTGCCAAAACCCCGTAGGTCTCACATGTGCTTTATTTGAAGATGCTCCATCGACCGCAAAGTTTTCAGAATAATGTACTAAGGAGAATTTTAGGGTTTAATAAATAAGGAGGATATAACTAATCCACACATCTGATTTTGCATTAAAATCTCATAAATTCTCACTGGGCCAAGAACTTCTTATAGATATTAAGGGAATTTTAATTAATTACCGTTCTTACGAGCCGAAGAAGTTGAATTCTGTTTTGGTGTATGTCAATGCAGACGTCAGATTGGGCGCTGGCATATTCCGGCGACATTTGTTTCAGTACTGAAAATTTCTTGTCTCACATATCTTCTGTTCCTATGACTTTTTCGATCCGTGCTTTACCATTATGTTCTTTTCCTTCGTGCATTTCCAGAAGAACTTCTACGCCGTACAGATGGAGAAAATGCATGGAATAATTAAAATACATGAAGCAGAATTACACTGTAAGAAAATACGTATTTGCAACATGGACTGGGGCCTTTCCATATCTCAGGCGGTTACTTTCCAGCCTTTAACCGCTGAGAATAGGGAGTGTGGGATATGTAGCGAACATAGTGGCGTGTGTACAGACTTTACAGTAACATATGGATTCACAGAAGGAAATTTAATGGATTTGCATAGGACAATGATTCTGATCTGTTAACTTGTGATAGTGAAAGATTCGATGAAAGAAGTCTGTTTTGTTTTGCCCTTGCAGACACTCCTCTGTGAACTCTAACAGCCCTTTTTAGGAGCCTTCACAAAATTGCGAAAAGCGAGTAGTAACTTTGTCATATCTGTCTGTCTGTCTGTCCTTCCGTCTGTCCGCAAGGCGCAACTTGGCTCCCACCCGACGAATTTTAATGAAATTTGATATTTGCTGGATAACTAAGGCTACAGATGCAGACTCAGAATATGTAATAGTTATTGCTTTTCCACGGCAAAAATAGTTACGCGAACTCGTCTTGATGTTACGTTACACGTACATTGTGTATCTTGTTAAGATCACTCTGTCATAACTCCTTAATTGCGGGATTTGAACTTCTAACAGCAATGCTATTGAAGTTTCAAATTTTCTGGGATGTGACGACATGTCGACTCTATAATAGTTACAGACACTTCGGAGGGTGCTTGTGCTTCCATCTTAAGGGGCAAAGTACCTCAAGACTCCCAGAAGACGTGACTGTCTGCTTCCATGAGTTTGTGCTCGTTTTCCTTCCCCTGCATCCCTTCATTTTACATTACTTGTTTCATTCTACATTTAGCCTTATTTTAGTCAGTTTCTCCTACAGATGACGCATTTGTTTTCATTATTTTTCTACAATTTATTGCTAATCCACTCCATTCTCTCTAACATACCTACTCTTTCTCCTCTAAACACTTCACCCCCATGTACGTATCTACGTATTATCAATGTACCTAGTTCTTACAAGTGGCTCCGGCTCCCGTATTTTGCCCGTATTCCGGTATTAGACTTCAGAGCCTCTATATTCCACACCGTACTTTCTCTGCTACACTGTAGATAGAGGCAAGCACCTTTATCTAAAATGCTGGAAACTATCTACTATCCCACGCGGCGCCACATACGAGACGAAAGCAATCTTCGAAAGCTAGAAATAATTACGTAACGATTAGCTTCATTATTTGTAGCATTCAAATATTATTTCTGGGGGACTGAATCAATGAAAATGAGATTGTACGTGTAGTTTAACTTTTAAAGCCTAGCGGTAACTTTACGTACGACCAGGTTTAACATTTAAAAATTCTACGTGATGCCCACATTGCGTTTATGTGTTTTGTACGGATCTCAGAACAAACAGCAACTTTTGCCTTTTAAAATATTAAGAGACTGGTTTTTATAACCGAAGTGGAGAGTGTTTACAGCGCGGTAGGCACTGAGTCCTTGTATAAAACAGATACGCTTCGTCTTTAATATAGTTTGTAAGTGTAATAAGTAAGGTGGAATGTGAAAAAGATTTTAATATCTCGATGTGAGAAGAGCAAGGGAAGATGTCAGATGAGAGGCATAGGCTTAGAGGGGTCTGAGGGAAATAAGGTGCGATGGTGGACGCTTATAATAATAAAGATGAGGGAAAGGTGAAGTCTCCTGTCCGCGCCATGGAGGCACACAGAGTAGCAGACGTACAGCGCCTCTTATTTTTAACCTCGGTATTGGCTGCAGATGAGTAGTGATTGTCTGGGGTATTTGAAACAGGAAATGGTTTGTCAGTCTGAAAAACTATCAAATGTTGAATGGAGACACTTCAACATATAATTAATTAGTCCGTTTACATTATGCACGTGCTTTGCGTGAGTAACGTTATAAATCCGATGATAACCATGAGGAGAGTCAAGACTTCTTCCGAGTTCGCAGAGGATGCTGGTCGGCGGGATAATTGGTCTGACCACTCATGCCCAAAAACTGCAGAATATGAGCGTCTGAAGTTTCATCTGCACATCTCTGTTCGCGTAATGCCCTGACCCTTAGCCACACCATTTGAATCAATATTGGAATATGTTTCAAGGTGCACTGTAATTACAACGAAACCTTGATAGGTATTCTGAAACTTGTCTGGAATATACAAGCCACTGGCCGTTGCAATTTCTTCCATTGGTCCCGCATTCCTTCTTTGCTCTTTCATTTTTTCTGTAGTCAAAGTACGTCTCACATGTGTTTGAACTGTAAAACCTTCAGGATTTCATAAAATTTGCGTAGGTGCAGTTTGTTACCATCAGGTTTACGTCTGTTTGCATCTTGTTTTCCTACAGTTTGCATCGTCGTGAAGTTTCCGTCAGGTATGCTTAGTTGTGGAATTTATTGTATAAATTTCTCGAAGCAGTGTTTGTTCTTTTCGTCAGGTTCGTGTAGCTGTGTATTTTATTGTTACGGTGTTATTCTAGCTATGCAACGTGTTTTCATCCGTTTGTGTGTCTGTGCTTTTCATTTCAAAAGGTTTGTGTAATTGTGCGTCATAAGTTTTGTGTAGCCATGCTTTATAACGTTTGTGTAGTCTCCGTCTTCTTTTCATAAGATTTTTGTAGTTGTGCATCTTGTTTTAATAAGATTCATATAGTTGAGTTTCTTGTTTTCGTAACATTTTTGTTGTTGTGCATCTTGTTTTTATAAGATTTCTGTAACTTTTCTTCTTGTTTTCATAACGTTTGTGTAGTTGTGCATCTTTTTTTTTTTGTAAGATTTGTGTAGTTTTGCTTCTTGTTTTCGTAACTTTTGTGTAGATGTGCATCTTGTTTTTATAAGGTTCGTGTAATTTTGCTTCTTGTTTTCGTAACGTTTGTGTAGTTGTGCATCTTGTTTTTATAAGACTCGTGTAGTTTTGCTTCTTGTTTTCATAACGTCTGTGTAGTTGTGCATCTTGTTTTTATAAGACTCATGTAGTTTTGCTTCTTGTTTTCATAACGTTTGTGTAGTTGTGCATCTTGTTTTTATAAGGTTCGTGTAGTTTTGCTTCTTGTTTTCATAACGTCTGTGTAGTTGTGCGTCTTGTTTTCGTAAGTTTTCTGTGGCAGTGATATTGTTTTCTTAAGTTTCCATAGCTGTGCATCTTGTTTTTCCCATTTTTCGTCACTGCAGTCTCTCTACCGCCGTAAAGGAACAAACAACATGAAAAATGGCTCTTTGCAGACTTAATACGTATGACCTAAACGACAGCATACAAAGAAATTGACCTGCTGTTCAACTGTAATGAGATGCATCAGATATTTCATACCATTGGCAAAATGTACATACTGGTGTACACTTTTACATGAAGTTTGAAATGTATGATTGTTTAGAGTAATGAGCCCAATACTTTGCATAATGGGCTACAGGAGGAGCTTGAAACTTCGTATGCGTACTGTTAGGAAATTAAATTGGTTCAGTCTGCTTTGCCGGAATGACACTGAGAAAATGAATAATACGGATGAAAATCTTGCTCGAAATATAGACATTGGAGTTATTATTCTCAGAAGTAGACTTCCCCACTTTAACTCTGCTTCTCTAAAGACTGGAGGCTATTTCATAAATGAGTTAAACTTTAGCCAAAAGGGAAGATTATAACACATAATGCAGGGACGTCATCTTCGTTGTTTTTGTCTGGTTTGGTTGAAATCTAATTGAAAACAAACTGAAACTCGTTGTCCTTGTGTCGTAACATCCCCTGACTTAATTGGGCTTCTCACGCGTCTCCTCCCATCCCTTATCCAACCCTTCTCACTTCCATCCCTCGCTGCACATTTAATTCCATGTAAAGGGTACGGCTTTGGGGGTATTTGTTCAGCAGGCAGACAGGCTGAACCAGCCTTTCCTCACCCCTAAATTTCTCTCGGCGCCAAATAGAATTTCACGATTTCACTGGATCTTTATGAATCCACTTTGTTCTTCTCCTGAATTCCAACATTGTAAATTTTAGTCGTGTTTTTCACACTCATTCTTATTGTTTGCCTGTAATATTTATATTTGAAAATGAACATACAACTATGTATATTTATAAAACGCCTTACGAAGAATTAAATACGTTTTAAACAATAATACACAGTGATGTATTTTTTAAAGGTGCTGAAGAAAATTTTGAAGTTATCTTGCCTTTCCCACCCATTCCCAATTGTCCCATTGTCTATTTTTTGTTTTGAGGTACATGCACATATACGGCGTTTGATGGATGTGGTTTGATTTACTTCTGTATACGTTTGCAGCGTAAATGGTTTTTCCATGCTGTTAAATATTCACCTGATAGTTTAGTCGCAAGTGATGAGGTGAGACTGAATCTTTTAATATTGTTACTTAAAACAGAACATTTGTGGAATCGTAAACAGCAGAGGAGGACTTAAAAGCTCTGTGACAAACCTGCTGCAAGTGCCTGTTTTTCAATCACGACTTCCAAATTGATATCTTGGGACTGAATCTGTATATCCGCAGGGAGAAAAAGACAATTAACCACACGATTTGGTTTGCAGTTCACTTCTTCTTCCTCTGGTTTTTAGTCTCTCTGGTTGCATGACTGGCAAGTAATAACATGTGTATAGTTTCTGTATTTCTTTTCTTATTCTTTCTAGCAAAGCGTGTGTAACTTCCAGAACACTGACCGTATACTTATCTAAGTAATATATTATACAGTCTTAGTAAAATCCTACTTGACATTGTGTTTGAAATTTATATTTATACCTCCATAATTCTTTACGTAAGGTATTTCTTCAAAACAGTCGTTAATGTGGTAACAGATAAGCCCATGTTTTCAGAAATTAACAGTGTTTATTTGACACTACAGTTCAGAGAACTAAGAGACTCAGTAATTGAAAGACAATCGTGACAAGAATTAAGAGAATTATTTACAGGGGATCATACTGCACTTATTTATGGACTCGGTTCTCCCGGGCCAGATGCCCTTTCTAAATTTCTTTACTGTCTTCCACCAAGTGAGCAGTCCTTTTTCCATTTACACTATTTTCCTTCACGTGGTGCACTCGTTTTCTGACTCACCTGCAACGCTGCAACACGCAGACCATCCACACTTAACCCGTGTTCTTCTGGAGTCACTTAACCCCTTGTTCCTGTCCGCCGGTTTACGTGTTCACATTCCACTGTATCGCTGGTTTGCCGCTCGGGGCTCGCAATGCATACACCAGGCAGTTTTGCCGGAACTCACTTCTCACTTCTCTGGTTCAGCGCCTTATATCAATTTCTGCTTTTCTAGAATCGTCTACTGTGTCTGTCAGGTTTCTGCGAGAACATCACTGAAGTGTCTGTCTCTCCCATTCGGGAAGGGTCTAGCCACTGGCTGCACGACGTCAGACAGCAGGAAGGCGTGCGGGACAGTAGGCTCGCCAGGAACCGTCGCTGCTTTCCGTTACAGTATGTTAGACATAGGTACATACAAATGAAAATATTTTTCCTCAGGTGATTATTTTTATAATTGTAATATCTCTTTACCGCCGTAGTTCTGGTTATTTTTCCGGGATCTTCAGACTGTATCTGTAGCATTTAAAATATGTTGCTGACACAAATTTTGCTACTTTGATTCGACAGTTATATTCTGTAACTACTTTCTTTCGAATTGAATCGTTTTATGTCATGTTTCGTGGACGTCTAATTGGATTATAACATGGAAACGTGATCTGCCCTGCTCCTTCGTTGTTGTGCCTGTTGGCGGACTGCTCCACTCTTTTCGATTCTAGACAGAGATTGTGACTTTTCTCTTCGGCAGCAAATATAGACGGGCCCATTCGCTGACAGAGGCTCCTATGTGGTTGGAACCTGGGGTTCTTTCTCCGATGGTAAGACACAGAACGAAAGTTTTCGTTCAGCTCCCTGTGGTGTCAATGACCATTACACAAGGTACATCACCTCCCATGTCGGTGACCATTACACAAGGTACATCACCTCCCATGTTGGTCACCATTACACAAGGTACATCACCTCCCGTGTCGGTGACCATTACACAAGGTACATCACCTCCCGTGTCGATGACCATTACACAAGGTACATCACCTCCCGTGTCGGTGACCATTACACAAGGTACATCACCTCCCGTGTCGACAATACGCCCTCGTTGAATGGTACTTAGACACAAAGGCACCATATGACGTACCACGTACGTGCATTCTAAAAAACCTGTAATGCTTCTTCTGTTGGCGCTCTAAATATAACTCTTTGCTAAGTAACTGACTCCCTTGTGCAAGTCTTTAGACGTTTCGTATTTCTTCATCTCAACAAGAAATTTCACGTTCTTATGGGACCTGAGTTTCATGGCGGTGTATACGAAAAGCTGACATTGAATTCTGTCATGAGCCAGTTGAATCCAGCCCACATTTATACCATGTTCCTTCAACATATCTATTAATATGACCCTCACAGACCTGTTTCGATTTCCCAAATGAAAAATGTAGTTAAACTCTAAATATAACGGTGTATAAACGACATGCTGACCGTGCTTACCGCTCAGAAAGAGCACCCGAAAAATGGTGACATATAGGTACGTGGCTGACAGCGGGTGTGTGCTGGACAGAGTAGAAATTCGTTTGCGATACATAATGTATAACTTCGCTCAGAAAGATGACACATCCAAGTGTGCCCTCTTCTTTTCAAGTGAACAGTGAAATATCATTCTCTTTATCGCCATAGAATTCGGTTTCCACAAAGGAAGGCTTAACATATCGCTTTCCATGGTATTGGAGGACTTTAACCAAAGAATCTTGTCTCAATCTTGGGATTACCTTTCCTGTATGGAAGAGACTGTTGTCACCAACGGACGGTGATTATTGAAAATATCCTGGAGAATTCCTCCAGCAACAGAGCTTGTATTTGTTCCTCCCCTCAGAAAGCTAGCGGAATTTCTTGGACGATGTCCAGAATGAATTCAGTGCCAACGTTCGAATATTGGAAATTCAGTTAAGACCCCTTTTTCAGATGAAGCTTCACATACCAGGCTTCTGAGGATTATAGTAGGAAAAAAAGTAGATTTAATATCACAGGACTTCAAAAGTGTCATTAATGAAAAAGAAGACAAAGGTTCAAAAGGAGATGTTACAAGAACTGCTACGACGTGCTACATTTCAATAAGAGCTGATCTGGCAGTGGGCATTTTTCAGGCTCCCGAGAAAAAACGCCATCGAAGAATGTAACTGACCGAAAGTAAAAAATAGTACAACACATTTTTGACAGTAAGATCGACTTACGTGTATAACAACGAGTTTCAAAATTTATTTTATGCATAAAATACTATTAATATGAATAATTCATGCAGGTTGAGATGGATAAAACGTGTACTATGAATGGGGCAGATGTACATTAAGTAAGGTGGTAGAATGATGCCACTAGTGAGAAATTAGGTTGGAAGAAAATATATAATTAAACTGGTGTTATAGGAATACTTTTAAATCTCTCAATCCAGATGCAAATACTCGTACACGGTAAAAATATATATGCAAGTAGCTTTGTTAAATTTACGTTTAATAACTTAATACATCTACTGTTACAGCGTCGATTTTGCCCTATTTTAAATACATAATTAAACTAAAATTATACCGCTGTAAGTGATCTGATTATTCGGTACCTGACAATGTCACAGTGCATTACAATGCGCACGAAAGAATTAAACGTATGCAGCTGGCATGTAGCAGGGTTTAATGGCAGCAGTTTTTGTAATTAAATCGTACTAATGTGTGGAGTTAAAGGTCAAAGTAGAAAGGTTAATTGCTGACAGAAGCAGAATCAGGGGAATGAAAAAGGAGCCAGTTCGGAGAATGCGTGCAATATAATGAAGATGACGCAGGGCTATTTTCAAAATATACAATTCATTTTAAGCACAGTGACAAAACTTACTGAACACAGTTCCCGAAATTATTTGCTACAACCAAATTCTAGCTGTCGTTATAAGTGCATGGATGTCAGTACTCCTGTACTGTGATGTGTCAGTAGTTTAATGGAAAGTGGGCCCTGTCTCTTACGCGGTGCTAACAAGGGGCGAATTCAGCGAGCGTAACGCGGGTAGGACTTGAAGCTGATTACGTACACACATCTAGTAAGGAGGTTAAAATGGGTTCTATGTATATATGCTGAAATGGCGTTACAGCCTAAATCAACCCTTACCCCCTTCAATGCGTTCCCTCCAGGATTTCAATTTATCCGAGGCTTGTCATTAGATTTTGAAACAATACTTTTTTAGGGGGTGAGGTTATCACTACGTCAAAGTAGGGTTACCTTCTGGGGCTGTGTGTGTGTGTGTATATTCTCCCCCATATGTATCTGTGTCCCGTATAGGGAAAACTTTGCCTTTACCATAACAAATTCATTAAAAACTTTGAACAGCAGAGATATCCGAACAGACATGTGAGCACGCTAACTCCCGAACATGCAACAAAAAACGTATTAAACGCTACACAGAGCTGTACATCTTATGCAACTTGTAAGACGTCATTCGACATTTTAAAGACTATGAAAACGGCGTGAAAGTGCTTTTCTATCCAATGCTCCCTGGCAGCTGAAAGGCTATTACTGTGTTCAGGTTCCCAAGCTTCACTCGCTTGGCCTTGTGTTTGGTGCATTATTTAGTTCAGTGCAATTTGGAACATAGGTGGAGTAACGCTGGCAGTAGGGAGAGCGACGTGTTCGGAAGGAGGGCATATTCCAGTGCCATTTGACCACAAAAAACTTCATATGGCCACGCCCGGGATCAAACCCAGACCTCCGTGATGTAAGGCCGACGATGAACTGCATGACACGGCCTTCTTTTAAAGACTGAATTTAAAGTAAATCTTATTTGACAGTTTGTATCCAACCTCACAGAGAAAAGATGTCTCATGTACGAGGTTAAACTGTTACTGATTTTGGCGAAATGATCGCTGTTTGTTGCGAGAATCCTGTGAAACACATACACATACCCTCTGGGAAAAAATGAAGTTTTAAAATGTTAAGCATGTGAGTACTTCTTATAACCACTGAACTTGAAAACGGTTATACATAGTAAAACTTAACTTTTTTGTGTACTCTCTACCCTGTGCAATCTTCCATACTGAGAAGGAATTACTGTGTTCAGTACATGCGCTGGTGCGCTCACGACGCGGATATGAACCCCACATGAGACTGCGGACTGCGAAAGAAATGTGCATTTACTCACGTTAATGGCATTCCCTCTCTGTCAAACTTGCTTTAACATTAGCTCTTTGTGATCTCAGTTTATGCATTTATATTCGTACTGTTATTTGAGTAACTATTGCAAGTTGAGTTTCTGTTTGTTGTCTGTGTACCCCCACCTACGGAATAACGCTGACAAAAGAAAAGTGCCAGCTCCTGTCTGAGTGTAACATGAAAACTCCAAACATGATTGCACGTATATTTATTTATACAGAATTTTGCTCACAACATACTCAGAATCAATTTTCCAAGAATATTTCTCACGAATTTAATCTCCGAGTCTCCGTACAACTATATCCCATACCAGTTCAGTACACCCCTTCTTAAGTTTGTCTTCCCGCAGCTGGAGTTAAAGAATAGGCAAGTAATTCTTCGTAAAGCCTTCTGTGTGTAGCTCTGTGCTGAACTTACAAGAGTTACTGACGTTTCTAAGGAAGTCGGTGTTTTCTTTTTCAGGGTCGAAATGACTTCAAAATGAACAGTGACACATGCTAGAAAGTTATAGGAGATAATATATTTGAAGAAAGTCTGTATGTAGGGAATTATGGAAAGAAAGTATGCAGACCGAAACATGACTAACACTCAGGCCTATCATTCCATGTCCAAAGCAAGATTCTGTGGATGTCAGTTCTGCACGTGGAGGGGAGCAGGTTATTTCTCAGCTGAGACTTTTTTGTTTGCCTTCTTTATTAAACGTTTGATACTACAAAAACACTGCAAGTAAATCATTTACAGCTTTGCAGAAAATCAGACTTTCATTTGGTAATGATATTTCATGTGGAAAATAATTAGCAGATACTTTTCAGGAATATTTTATCAAGTGCCCTGTGAATTTAACGTCTTAAGGCCCGGTGGCAACTGTATGTACCACTTGGTGCCACAGTAACAAACCCTCAATTTTGTCACACAGAGTACGTGTTGGTAGGTTTGGTATGTTTCTGTCAATATATACAAATTCTATCCTTACACAGCATTAACTGACGGATCTCTCTAATGGATATCATATTTCCTGTGAGGTCCGAACTCAAGTTTTACATATAATATGGAAGGACGTCAGTCTTTATGGGGTCACTGTAATGCTGCTGGTATTTTTGGCGTTCTGTGTGAGAACGAAACTTGTGTTCGCTTCTCACGTCAATTTCTATATACTAACGCTGAAACAAAAATGTCATAAACTAAAAGTCAGAACGTAGAGTTGTCCGTGTACAGACCATGAAGGCTTATAGCGGGAGTGCAGGTACTGTATATCACTGCGTTGTTATTTTAAATAATTGTGCGAGAAGACTGCATTGTGTTCTTAGTTTATGGATGATGAATTTATATATGGGGTATAAAACGTTGTTGGCTGGGGATGCAGATACACTTCTCAAAGAAAGTGACTGTAATCGTCTTTCAGACTGGCAAAAATCCAACCGAGATTTAAGCCGGAGAGATGTCAATATAAAGCACAAGTCCCAACGAATTCACGGCCACTTCGTTACTGATAATTATTTATCGTTTCAAAATATACGAGACTTTTTGACCGACTGCCGAAGGGTGTACTGTACTGATATGAAAACGTAGTCTCTCTGATACTCTGACAGGGGACATTAAGAGTCGGACGGCCTCTACATGTAAGTAATATGCTGACTGACTGACTGACTGACTGACTGACTAACTAACTAACTAACTAACTAACTAACTAACTAACTAACTAACTAACCAACTAACTACTTCCAGGGAACAGAGGGCTCTTTTAGACGCTAATAGTTCATAACCAAGTCAATAAATTCCCTTTATTCTACGAAACCGACTACGACCATAATGTACAAACTTCCCACTGAATCTGCAGCTGATCTTGACACTAGTTTTAAAGCTACCCAACCGAACAGGATGATGCAGCAGTGTACGTAGTTTTAATTTCAGCCGGACTGTCTTTACCCTGATCCGGATTTTCGGGTTTTCCGTAGCCGTTCTATGCGCCTTCGGGGAGAGTATCCTTACAAATTCTTAGCTACTTGCAACTTATGATTACGTAAACCTTCTCTGTCGAGTGTATGTAAGGTTTCTGAGTTTCGTAAAGGTCTAAATATGTGCCTAGGTTCTTTATTAAAAGTGGAAGCACAGGCCCATCTAATTTCATGGCAAATTTAATGTAATCCACCACAATACCGGGTGAGTGTACCCTAAATATTTACGTGACTTTTTCATGAAACAAAACGGGATTGTTTTAGTCCCCTTAACTTCTAATTAAATTGTTCACATTGTGTTCTCTAGCTATAAACTTGGTAACGTGGATGATAATCCAGGCAAGAAGAGATATTTTCTCTTCACACCAGTAGACCAAGGCATAAAATGTATCTTCGTGAATCTCCATGACTAGGGAGAGGGTAAACTTCACATTTACTTTACCTACACATCCAGGAGGTACTAATAAAACTTAACTTTTGCAAGTGACTTTATTTCCAACTTATTGCACTAGTTTGTACATAAAGGTTACTCCTACATATTTCGGTCAATACATGTGGCTATCTTCAGTGAATAAATGTCACACAAAGATCATATGTAACCGTTTCTAGTCTGTACCGACAAGCTCAACACAACTTTCGTTTCCTGCCCTTGTATTGAGCCTGTCGGTGCAGACTGGAAATGGTTATGCACGCACACAACGGGATGGGAAACCCAAACAAGGTCATATATAGTTAAAATATAACATCGTCTTCGGTAAATAGTAATATTTTACTATTTACCATCGATGATCTCATGATTATTTATACGTGTATTCAAGTTTAATTTCAACAATATTCCAGAAGTTGCTGCTTTGCGGAGTTTGTATGGGTACCTGTTAAAAACAGCCTCGGAGTCAGCAAGGTGTGTCACGAAATACCGCGCTTTTAAACAATATAGACCCTGCTGTTTTGAAGATAAATAATTTGTTGTACCTAATTGCAATTGAAACAGCACGAAGGCAACAAAATATAATCATGATACCATTATTAAGTTATTCTTTAATGATAAGATTTGTTTGTCCGTTAAGTGGCTGCCCACTCTCATGTACGGGGGAGTACTGTAATTCGAAATGACCAGATGAATGAATCACACGTTCGGTCCTTCTGTCGTTCAGCTCTCACTCCAGGTGTTTCATCATCGCATTCTCAGCAAAGTTTCGTCACATCGACACTGCAGATATTTCGTGTAGATATATGTGTTACTCTAGAGCCTCTTGATTCTTTCCTTTCTGTAAGTAATGAATTGCATGCAGAGGTTAAGTAAGTAACAACTCGATCTTGCAGCCAATGAACCAAATTTGAGGCACTAGATAGCCCCAGTTTCCTTTCCAACTCCAGACGCTAAATTGCAAGAGAAATGGTAATGTTAGGCCCCCCCTCCCTTTTCGTAGCACCTTCTTCGCACTTCTAATAAACTGAGAGTGGCAAGACGTGTGCGAGTAAAGTCACGCTGACATTTTGCTGAAAGAACGCGAGAGAAATGTGTTGAAAAGTGGGTGCCTTTGGCCGCTTGGGTCGGAACGGAAACACACAATGAAACGTCTTCGTAGCGCAATACTTGCGAAGAAACTACACTTCCTCGCCGACTGTAAAGAATTCAGGACGTTTCTTCTTGCATCTTGCTTGCAGAACTGTAAATTGGGCTGCTGGATGAGTCAGTAAAGGAGATTAATAACTTATGGAGAAAGAGACTGCCATTCTTTCGACTGTTGACTCGAATTAGGTAACGAGGTGAAAAGAAATCTTTTAGGCTCGTCAAAACGCAACAAATTAAATAAAAGGACGTGCCTCTTAATTAGAAGTATGAATTGTTCATCACTTTTTGGCAAATCGCGTTTGTCAAAAACGCTCGATAAGGATGCAAAAAGGCTTTAACTAAATATGTACTTCTTTTGTGTGTATTTATTGCAGTAGTTCACTTTGATAGTTGAAGCAGATTATTATTATTGTTATTTTTCCTGTTGTCAGCGATTCCATAATTCTTCTTTTAAGTACATTATGTAGAGATGGCTCATTGTTATAATGGTACAGTTTGACAAAGGCTCAAAATTTTTGACTTAACAGCTCCACAAGTATCTGGAACTTATCACAACCTTCAGTAACTTTCAGTATAAAGTGCTAATGCAAGGAACGTTACCGGTAGCAATTAGTGTAAATACTCCTTTGATAGTACCAGTTCTGATTTCCGTATGCTTCTTCCTGTGATGATAGCGGAAAGGAAGCTTAACCGTTTAAGGCCCAGTGGTAAATATGTGTACTACCTCTAGTGACATGACGAAACTCTGCATTTTACCACGTAGTATATGTTTATGTTTTGAGTGATTCTCGTAATAAAGTATTAGTTCCATAAAATAATTAATCTGTTAGTCTTTCTGTTGAACACGAGCTGTGTCTTCTGTGCTTCAGGGAGTGCATTCCTGCACAAAATTTAGATCCGCGTCGTTCTTTAAAGGATTAAGGATTTGAAAATTCTGTGTGCCATTCTGCGTTCCTTTGAAGTATGACGGTCATTTAACTCGAACATTTTATGTAGATTTTAAAATATTAAATTTTCCGTAATCTGTTTTTGAGGTGCGAGATTCTCATCATGATGGTGACGAAGTACCACGTCCTCTGAGATGTGGCGCCTTTAGTTCTATATATAGTTATCCACGTTTCGGAGGCGTTTGCTGCTTCCATCTTTGGTTTGGTCGCAGGTGAGCCACCCGGGAGCTAAAAAAATATGGAATTATCCTAAAGATGGAGACAGAAACCTCTAATGGAACGTCGGTAAGTGTTTAAAAATTGAAATGGCGTCACATCTTAAAGACCTGAAACTTCAACACCACCTTCGAAATCTCAAATCTCGACGTCGATTAGTGTTGCGTTAAGGACTAACCGATATTTAGTCTGAGAACTAAAATCCACAAATAAATTTTGTGGGCACAGTATAGAGTTTCTACTATTAAGGAATGTTTGTCATGTAGCAACAGATATGCCTGCAAGGTTTAAGCCCGTCACACCTCAGCCACCGTTGTACGTGCCATATCTGAAGTCAGTACATGAAGACCCATTTAGATTATAATAACGCCATTATTATAATAATGCCACCAATCCTGGCACCAGAGATCCAGTTAAGTGCCATTTTCCCTTTTCATTCAGGTACCAAATATTAACTTGTACAGTCGCATGTACACTTTTCCTTGAATGTGGCAGCTAACGCAAAATTATTATCAGTATTTATTTATTTATTTATTTATGAATTTCCACAGTTTGCCTTATGCCATCCCTTCTGTAAGTAGGTATGTTCTAATCTGTATTATTCTACAAAGAGAAGTGTTCCGGTTTACAAGGCTTCTTCTTCCCCCTCGTGTTCATCACTTGGTTCTACCACCTGCATTTCGTTTTTTAACAACTTGCCTAGGTTTTTAAGTTCTTTAATTTCAGAAAAATTAATTATTTTTGTACTCCTATTTCTTTGTTTGTAATCATTCGTTTGTTCAAAAAATGTTCCTCCATCTTTGTATTTTCTTACATTTCAACAGTATGTGTACCTGTTTCTTTTATTATCTTCATAATGGTCATCTTGTTTTTCCCTTGCCTCTCCTTATGCTTTGCAATTCGAGGTTTTCAATCTAAACTACACTCTACCATTTATCTTTTTCGTATTCCAAGATTTGTATATAATCCTGTCCGCCATTCTCTTTTCATACCCCAATATGAAATTAACAACCTGTCGTTTTTTCATTTTCTCCGTAGGTGTACATGCCTGTTTTTGCATATCAGTGTGCATAGTTTAAATTCTTGTTGTTATTATTGTAGTTATAAGTATTAATTTTTTGGGATATAACTCTTACATCTTTCCCCTGTCTGTTCACGCAAAATATTTCGACCCTATTTTTACGGTTCGTCGTCTGGTCTTTTTGCCTAACCTTTCCATTTCGGATTTTCTATCTCCCACTCATAACAAAATTTTGGTAGTTAGCCTTGTTCCATTAGCAAAACCCTGCATCAGAACTTTGTTATGCTACAAATCATTTTGCCTCTCTTCTTTTCCCTACTGGTTTTCCATTCTGCTGCTCCATTTGCTGTAACACTTGGGAAACTTACGACTTTCTTACAAAATCTCCCGTGCATCCCACCAGTGATTTCATTATTTCGTCTTAACCCCCATATTTTTTACCCAGTATAGGAATCTTGACTCGTGAGTCATCCCATGCATATTTTATAATACCTTTACTTTCGTGTTGGGTACCCTCATGATGATTTGCCAGTCGCCCCTGTGTTCATATGAGTTCTGCTTTGTCTCCATTCTCATCAGCTTTACAGCTTGGTCCCTAGGTAAGGAAATTCTTTTCCTACCTCTATTTTATGACCATGACGTACCAACTTTCTCTGTTTTTCAGTTATCTTCCGTTTTTTATTACTATTACTTTATTTTTATTGGTTGTGCACTTCAGGTTCCATTTGTTTACTGTGTCTTACTTCTGATCCATCTCCTTTTGTAGATCGTTAATGCGACGTGGTCCAATTGCCAAATCGTCGGTGAACAGTAATCCTCACATCATTTTTTTTTTCCCACAACTGATGCGTGTGTAGTGCCTTCACTAATTGCAACCTACACCTATTTTATTCTAAGTACAGTAGCAATATAATCTTCCGTTTATCTCAGTCACTTCAGTTTTTACAGAATTATATTTCATTCTACATGTTTTATGCAGTCGACCGTGTTATCAATAATCCATTTCTTTCGCGGTTTATCTGTTTTAATTACTTGTACTTGCATATGTTTGTCTCCAACACGTTATGTGATAAACCTGCCGTAAAAGTGCAAGCGCTGCAGATAAAAAGCCTATGATTTATGTTTCTGTATACTTAGAACTCTATCCGGTACATCACGCTTCCTTCGTAATTCGGTTCCGTGCTCTCAAAACTGGTGGCACGCGGTGGCGCAGTTGGTTGAGGCACTGCGCTACAAGCCGGAAGGTCGCGGGTTCGATTTCCGATGGTCTCATGGGAATTCTTCATTGACATAATTCTTCCGGCCGCACTATGGCCTTGGGGTCGACTCAGCCGCTAACAGAAATAAGTACCACGAATACTTCCTGGAGGGTAAAGGCGGCCGGTGCGTAAGGCTGACAACCTTACCATCTTCATGTGCCGACTGTCTTGAAATCTGGGAGCCTCAACCTCCTGGAACCCTCCGGGTCTCTCCAGGCCTGTAATGGGACTGCTTTACCTTTTTTATTGTCAAAACTACCGGACGGGTGTGTTTAGCTGTGACATTCTGTACTTTTATCAGAAGACGTTTGTTTCGATTCCCTGTCGGGCCATCTGCTACCCTAAGACAGGTTTACATGTGTTTCCTCAGTTCCAGCAGACAAATGCTGGGATTGTGTCACGATTACGTCACAACCACTTCCTTTCAAATGCCTTTTGAATTATCACTCATAAATTACACTACCGTTCGGCTGCATGTAATTTGAGTTACTGATGGTGTTGTAAAGTAAACCACAAAAAATTATCACAACTCCTTTTTCTGAATTTCTCTTCTCTCCTTAACGATCCCAAGCCTTAACCTGGAACAGGAAAGCGGGGATATATTTCATTTCCTTTCTCTTTTCACAGTTGTAAATCTTTCCGACCTGCTTCCTCTTCGAAGAATGAACACACACAAATCTACAGTTCCACTTGTGGAATGAAGGGATCAGAGAGATTCGGGTGCTGCTCAGAGTTCGTATTTGCTGACGGACTCATAGCTAGTTTGTATTTAAATGTATTTACAAATGATGCTGGAAAACTGTAGATAAGAAACTGTCTGGTCTGAGCGTCGAAATGTAATACGCACTAACCTACTCAAAACTGCACCTTGTCCAGAGCAGCTTCTTTAATGAAACATTACTGCCTCGGATATATTGAGATGTCATGCTTCACTGCCCTAATAAGTAATATTTCCAGACGTGGGATGTATTTAGTTGCTTCCTTAAGCAATAAACAACGATGAATAAACAAATCAGTTGGTTATTCGACTTGTTCACGTCTGTCAACCTGCGTAAAGTAGGCAAGTATAACATCGAGTGGTGGGGTAAATGTGAAAGATAAATCGTATAGGATTTTAAAGTAAGTTGTTTCGGCATGTTCTAAAGCATTGCACTTTTTAATTTGCTTGAAGATACTGAGGAAAGCAATAAAACGTGGCGAAGCTGGAGGTTAATATACTAAGAACACGTTTAGGAGATAATGGGAAATTAGCACAAATTATTTGGAAATCTTAAGCAGCCGAATCCATGAGGATTTTTATACATGATTAATGATGAAATGAAATGTTTGGACTTACTCTTTGAGGGGGTAGACTAGTTCCAAATAGATATAGGATCAAATTCCAGACTTTTTAAAAATCATAAAGAAATATCAGATTCCAGAGAAACGGAGGTTTCGTTGCCACCTGAATATTTGTTAATTATTGGTGAATGATTCTGCACCTTGAAGTCAGTAGGTCCAGATTACTCTATGAACCAGTCTTTGAAACACACTAATTACTGGGCATTATCATGACGTTCTTGCACACATGTCGTAAAATCGGTGTTAGGACTTGTGATGTGTCGCTGTGAGCATGGCGAGTGGATGCCGACATTTTGGAGGTTTGTGGTGCTTCAGTTTGCAACGGCTAAGGAACCTAAGCCTGAGCAGCCCAAGACTTCTTCTTGGCCTGCTTAAACCTTGCAGGTGAAGGCACTGCGATCCTTTGAAGTGTCGGGACCCGCTCATCAAAGGTGCAGCGTCAGGTTCCAGAAGACCTGCATCCTCAAAAACACGGCTATGAGTACCTTAAATCTCGCATTGCGTTAAATTAATTCATAACATGACATCCTGCTTATTTAAGAGTGAAACTACTGGAAGCGTTTTGTTGACATTTGTGAATGGATAGCGAAATAATTTCAGATACCTGCGAGTCTATTTTTATAGACTTTAATTTACGTCAGGTGGGAAATCAAATTGAGAAATTCCTAATAAATATGAGATTTGCGTTTGAAATAACTTTTTATGTGGCAAATATGTAAGATGGTATAATTCTTTGCGTAATATTCTGATATCTATAGCTTCATTACCTTTGGAACAGTATGTTCATTCATTCATTCATTCATTCATTCATTCATTCATTCATTCATTCATTCATTCATTCATTCATTCCATAGTCTGTCTTATGACAGGCCCATGGCCTCTTATAAAGTGACTGCTCCACGGAATGCGCCCTAGTACTTCTCCTTCAATTTCCAGCATGCACTTGTTCCCTAGGGTCCTCCAGTAGCTGCTTACGTCTTCTTCTTCGTCTTCCCGCCACTTATTACTTCTATCTTTCCTTCAGTTACATGTTTTAGAAGGCAGTTCCTACGCAAGATGTGGCCAGCCCAGTTAGTTTTCCTTTTTTCTAATTGTGTGTGGGATATTTCTTTCCTCGTGATTCAATGTAATACTAATACACTTATATCTGCAATAAATATATATTAAATCTAATGACGTATGGACAGTATTACATACATGTCTGTAACCCTCTAAGGATGAAAACTAATACCAATTATATTCTAAGATTCACTTCGTACCGGGATAAACACTAAATTTCCACTATAAAATGCAAAGCAGTGAACGCTGTACTGTGATGAAATAATCGTTGTTTGTTCTGAGATCCACACAAAACGCACAAATGTGCTGTGTGGGAAGTATGTAGAATTTGTGAATGTTAAAGCTGCTGTAAATAAAGTAATCACTGGACCTTAGAGAGTTTAGTTTCTTTTACTCCTGTGAGTGTATAAATTGCTGTCTTCTTAAAGTGGTCCTTGCAAGGAAGAAAACATACATTCCTGTACCAGGTTTACAATTCCCTTTTGGTGGTATCTTGGAAGAGATAATTGACTAAATTATTTTGAGTAATGTAACATGACATGCAGCTGCTTTTAGCGCTATCTCACTGTTGTGACCCCGACGGCGGGGGGTGAGTGTGTGGGGAGTGGACATTCTGTCTAGAATTGCACATCAACTGTCACACTGAAGTCGTTTGCGGCCACTTCAGGTGGCAAGAGAAAGATATGTTGTTCTCTTTTTCCTTTCATTTTCTTCTAAGGTTTGTGTTGTATTGACAGTTCGAGTCCACACGTAAAGCGTAGCTACAACACAATTCACGTGCCGTTTAATGAAAGTTGTCAGTGAAGTAAAAGTTCCAAAACTCGGTTTATTTGCCAATTACTCTTATACTAGAAGTGCCATGTTCTGTTGTGACAAGGACGATTATCCGACCGGATACAAATAGTGTTTTATTGACGTCATTCTGGTTGTGAAATGACTGTTAAACATTACAAAAAACATTACATAGCTTCAGAAGATAAATAGAGGTTTTCTTGCAGCATTTTGCGGCTGGATATCATCGGAACAGAGTTCTTTGAAACTGTAAGAACTTTCTGTACTCACTATGAAATACGGATCTTAGAATTTAGTTTTTCCGGAGACCTGGGCGTCAGTGGGGGGATAGTATTAGAATAGAAGTGAAAGAATGAGGCGGTATATGGACTGGATTCGTCTGGCTCAGGATACTCTCAAGCTTCAGGCTTTTGTGATACCTGCAATAAACCGTGTGTAGCCAAATTTGGGCACCTTCTTAACCACCTCGATTAAGATCTTCACAATGGTCCTTCTATTTTTGAATTATAATTTCAAAAGAGTAGTTCAAAATAATTGTTCTGCTGATCTCTGAAGGGGTAACCATACTGCCAGTTCTTTAAGTTGTGTTATTTTGAAACAATAAGAGTATCGGAATGCATATGAAATTCAGCAGAGTATTTTAGTCACTAAACTCTCGAATTGAATTTACTCTTCTAACAGCAATACGAGGAACTATACCTCGTACTTTGTTCCGAGCTTCATTCACTTGGTTTGGTAGAATAAGCCGAAGGTCAACATTGTGCATAACATTTCGCTAGTATCCTACAAAAAGCAATGCTTTGTCTCACATGTTCTAGTAAATCGAAGCATCAAGTTAGAAATAAGGTTTTACATGCTGGCCAAGTTCTATTTACTTTGAATATTTGGTGATCTCGTATTCAGCGGACACTGAAAATTTAATAGAAGTATGTAATTGGAAGCACCAAAATTTAGACTTATCACATTTTCAGTAATAAGGAATTACAACCCCCATTCCTGCCATATAGCGGCTTTTTATATTGGTGGAATGCTTTCTCCGGCGAAAGTTTCGGGCGTTCCTGCCTTCACTTCTGTTCATCCCATAGCGCATAATTTTTATTTACGGTTGCGATGTCAAGGAAATACACGGAACTTATTCTCCTGTAGCTAACACCTTGGATCTTTTGTCGTATTTCATGGAGCAATCATATTCTATGGTTCCACTCAGTCATCTAATTGCCTACTAATTCTTACGCGTTTTTTATGCACGCCGTTTGGCGTACATATGTCACAAATGCTTTATTAGCTGTTATGAGTAATTCGTTTATTTTTGTATTTATTCATTTATAACAAAACTATGTAATGTAAGAGGGATTCTTGCTACTGCAAAGCTAATATTACAGGTAAGACCCTAAGCAAGTTATGTACTGGACTTACTTCCTTTTTTACTTCCAGAAAATTTTTCAAGTAATGCTTCCCAGTATTAGCGACATCCATACTTTATAGCACATACCAACTGTTTTTCTACAACAAGCCATATTTGAGGGCAATGGAAAACGATAACCCGTTTAGTGGTTTGAACCGCAAGTACCTAATTTTGGAGCTAACTCTTCGTTTGTTTCAGAAATATACATACGGACGGACATACAGGTGCGATGTTCTCACTCGGCGCTTATTGCATTGTCTCTTAAAAAGATACCCTAATTTATTTGTTTTTCCTTGTGTATGAGTAGTACAACAATCAGCGACAAACACAGTCGATGTCACAACATTGTCTGTTCTGGCTTTATGTACGTAAGTAACGCTGCCTGACTGCTCCGCTTCATAAGCGTGACTGAGAATACGCTGTGCTGCAAATCTAACTTGGCAGAGTAGCAACGGAATACATTAAAACAGCATAAACATCCAGCTGGAAACCACAGGCAGAATGATGAATACACGTAAACCTAATCTGTAAACGTTCATCCCGCTGTTCCTCCCGATATTAACCTCTCCCTTTATATACAACATATATGTTCAATTAATGCACGGATTATGGATTATGTAAACTCTTCCTTCATGTTTTATGTTACATCCTTGTATTTACATTACATTTCTTGCAGTTATACCTTTTTTATTTCTTCCTTCTTTATCATCCTTTCCTATCTTTCTCCTTCGTTCTTATCTCTTCTTACTCATTTATTTATTCACTTCTTCAGCCCCTCTATTTTTTGTTTTTTATACCATTACTATCACTTTTTCTTTCCCTAATTCTATATTTTGCATGATATCTTCGTATGTTCTGTGTCCTGTACGTTCTTGATTTATTCATTTCTTTTTCATTACCTCCTTAGTCCCTCTTTGCGTAATGAAATCTTCTTCCTTATATTTCCCTAAATATGGCCTCTGGTCTACTTCGATTCAGAATATGTTCTGCACAACCTGTGATAATACTAGAAGGTTTTGACGATGGTGTACAATATTGTGTGGGGACGGTTTATGGACTTTATCCATCGTCCGAAGACTAAAATATTAAAATATTAAAAATTAAAATTCACAACGTTTCGGAAGCTGGCTCTGCTTCCGTCCTCAGGTGAATGGAGGGGGAGAAGAGAGGAACACGTACTCTGTCTAAGGGGCCCAACAGCTTAGGTGTCCCTCTCTTCTTCCCCTCAATTCACCTGAGGACGGAAGCAGAGCCAGCTTCCGAAACGTTGTGAATTTTAATTTTTAATATTTTAATATTTTACTCTGCGGACGATGGATAAAGTCCATAAACCCATCACCACACAATATGATAATACTGCTTGAATAATGTTGTCCCATGGCAAGTCCCTTAAGTTGCACTGTATAGCTCAACATAGAGAAAAGGCGGACTCAGCTACACGCCAAGCGGGAAAGTAGTTTAAATACATGATAAAATTACCGAACTCAGGATATTTGAAATGGATTTTTCCCCAGTCAGTGCAGTTCAGTGCTATACTAATACATTTCCTAATGCCAGGTTTGAAGAAGAAATGTTAGTGAAGGTACGCTATGTTTTTAACTAAGACGTAACGCTAAAAGGTAAGCGTGGACACAAATTAAAATAAATTTTGAGTTTCTAGAATCTCGAATCCGGGACGAGCGAAATAAATGCAAATATACAGGCGTTTCGAATATCGTATCATGAATACTGAGCCAATGAACATAGTACGACTGTGTCATATCTTTCTAGACAGGACGAATCAAATTCGCGCACAAGCTATCCACACGCTGATTTCTTACTAAAAAGGAATGGAAACTGTTATGTGACTTATGTCCAGAGATATCTTCTTTTTCGACATACATGTCCTATTTAAATGGAGTAAGGTAAACGCAGTCCCATTACAGGCCTGGACAGGCCCTTAGAGTTCCAGGAGGTTGAGGCTCCCAGATTTCTAGACAATCGGCACATGAAGGTGGTAGGTTGTCAGCCATACGCACCGGCCACCTTTACCCCCCAGGAAATATTCCTGGTACTCATTTCTGTTAGAGGCTGAGTCGACCCTAGTGCCACAGTGCGACCGACAGGATTATGTCAATGTAAAAATACAATGGCACCATCAGGAATCGAACCCGCGACCTGCAGGTTTGTAGCGCAGTGCCTCAACCAACTGCGCCACGGCGGTAGTATGTTCCAATTCCTCAGGAGTGTCATTCATGATGAATCACTTTGTTAGGCGTACTCAAGACAGACAGTGCGCAACAGAGATAAGTTTTTGCGGAATGATCGCTAAGTACACACACAACGAATACTGCAACATGCTTATGCGTCCTCAGTATCTGTAATACTAGAGTTGGAAATCCGCAGTGCATTATTCTAGTATATGTTATACACACGCTATTTTGTTTAACGATTGCAGCACGTTCTCCGTGACACATAAAGTGTAACACTTATGGTACTTGTGAATACACGTAGCCTACGGATTCCGCGGATACCAGACAATAGAAATGCCATAATTGCAGTTGCGTCACGAGACCCATGCAACAGCTGACGCGATATGGCGCCAGAATTAGTAGTAGCTGACCGAGTGCCCTTCTTGACCATCAGTTTGATCCATACCGCTACTGGCGGAACGCACAGCTATTTCCAGACGCTGTTCCTTAACACCTGTTGTTCCTGTAACTAAGAGGCGCCCATGGTTTAATCATCTGGTAACGCGCGTCATTTGACGGCGACGTGTGACTCGAAAACTTAATATCCGAGGACACTAGAGATTTACTTTTTAACCGTGGGTCACACTGTGGTCAGGTTATGCGCAAAGTTCTTTTCGACGTTTATGTAAATTAGTGGCAATATCGCATTTATTGGAATATATGTGTTATAGATATTGATATAGTAAGTACAATTATATCTATCTGTCTAGGATTTCAGATAGGTCTCACGAATGCAGTGTCCGTTTTATCGTTTAAAATATTTCGTATTTTATTTTACCGCATGTAGATGGTTAGTCAATAAGTTAACACTGCCGTATCATGTGACAACGTTTGCTGAGGAGAGGCGTGATGAACAGTAGGGTAATATGGAAGAGCTGCGTAATTTAGAGGCCCACCTTCGCTTCCTTAATACTTTAAGAGTGACGAATTAAAGGACGCGTGGGGCTGCGGCCGCTCGCTTGTTTGGATTGCGGGTTCGAATCCCGCCGGAGGCATGGATGTCTTGTCTCTTGTGAGTGTTATATGCTGTCAGATAGAGGTTCAAACGGGCCGATCCGTCGTCCAGAGGAATCCTACCGAGTTTGTTTGTCTGTCATTGAGTGAGATAAAAGGCAACAATAACATCTACACCTACAATGAAGTAGGCAGGCGGAGGTCAAGGATAAGAAATAAAGAAAGGAAGAAGACTTCAATGACAGTGGAGTGGACAGGCCTTGTGGTAGCATGCATATGAAAATAAATGCTTACAAAATTTTGGCCGGAAATATTGAAGGGAAGAGAACGCTTGTAAAACTAGAAGGAGCTAGAATAAATATAGTTTTTGAAGCCCAGTTTTTAACTACGTGTACCGCTGCATTTCGCCCTCACAGTGGGTTTATGCTTTCCTAGTAATTCTCACAGTAAAGAAACATTTCCCTGTACAACATTAATTGAATGGTATTTAAAATGGACACACACTACATTCTCTGTAAGGCGCGAAGTGAAACCCCATATAAAAAGAGGAGCAATTTTCATCCTCGAAGCGTTAGAATATATTTAAACGGAATAGGATGTGTAGGTGTGGACTGGGTCGGTCTGATACAATGCTGTAGCATTCTCACAATGTTACGTACATCACACTTAAAATTAATCACTGCTCGGAATTTCTCCATCGCCAGTGTTTAAAATAAAATTGAAAACGCTACGTTACGCGGACAGGACCGGTCCCCGGCCTCAGGCAAATAGAAACACCAACGCAGTGAGCGCAATAGGAAAGAGCTGTGGTTTCATTTTTGTGTTATACACGGAAAGTGCAGAAATTCGAAACAGGGAATGATTTCAAAGGGGTTAATCTATTTTAAGATCTATTCAATTGCGGGACCTTTATGTATGTGGTGAGGGAGCTTCAAGTTCCTGCCTTTCATTTCGTGACGAGCTGAGTAAGTGTACGTACACTGAAAAATGTGTGAAGTTACTTTTCAAAATCGTTCCTGTTCCCTGCAGTAAGATGAGTTACCATATATTTACTAACAACTGCATTATAATTAGATAAAATGATAAACAACGTGTGTTAAACTTATATTTATATATTGTGCACGTGTTGGTCTCCTGTTCTACAGCTCTAACGTGTGTTAAGATTCCTACGTATTTCGGCCTTTCTCTGCCGTCTTCAGGGAAGTATTCAACAAAGAAAAATACGTTAGTGGCTAGTTATAACGTACGTGTGCAAAAATGTAGTTATAATACAGAATAGTAAAATTGTTAAAAATTTTTAAAAGTATAGTACATAATGCATATTATAATATTTATTTGAAGAGCAAACCAACATCTGTTGGAGCAATTTATCTTAGTTTTCAGGTATATGTCTTTGTGTCTGCTATGGCTATTTATATCACTGTGGATAAATGCACATTGTAGGAGTTTTTCCACACTTTTTCATTGTATCTAATGAGAGTGCAGTTGTAGGTATACATGGTGAAGTTGATTTTGTTAAGTGCTGAGGTTCTGTAAGTGTGAGTGGGCTGTAAGAGGACCATTGTGCGTCTTTAGTCATCAGAGATTTTCATAGTATTAATTGTCACCTATTTGCAGTTACACTATCCTATTTTCCTAGAGAAAAGAAAAATACCCGACAGCAATATCTGTTTCCCGACTAGTTTCGAACAGGGAACTTTCCGGCTACAAGGCAGTCGAAATATTGCTGTTCTACCCGCTGGTTATTGTAGTTTAGAAATGATGAAGTGAAACAGTGATTGTGTTCTCTTTGTTGAAAATAACTACTGGATGTGCCTCGTCAACATACAAACGTCAGCAAGGTTGTGGTTTATGTTATGCCTGGCGATTTACACTGAGACATGCAAAGCAATTGACGACTGAACAGAAACACGGCAATTGGCGGTAATTTGTGAAGCATTAATTTTTGTTGCGCATTCACTGCCTAGTGAATGGGGTAATGAAAGGAAAATGGTACCGTTTAAGGCACTCGGCAGGTCCAAATGAAGCGTTGGATTAAGCTGTAACTCTTTGCATATTTTACAGACGTAAAGTGGTCAAAAGTACAGCTCATAACTAACTAACTAACTTACTTACTTACTTACTTACTTACTGACTAACCCCATGGAGCAGAGACCTTGCTGAGAAGCTAATAGGACCTGAGGTACTCAAGGAATTTTCAGCATTTTATGGAACCCGAAAGTTCATTACCGCATTCACAAGAGCCTGACGCCTGTCACTATCCTGAGAGAGATCAATACAGTCCACGCTACCCATCCCACTTCCTGAAGATCCATTTTAATAGTATACTCCTATGTACGCCTAGTCTTCCAAGTAGTCTCCTTCCCTCTGGTTTCCGCACCAAAACTCTATATGCACCTCTCCTCTCTCTCGTGCTTGCTACATTCCCCTCCAATCTCATTCTTAAAAAATTCAGCTCATAATATTCGTACTCCTAAGGGAAGCCTATGTAATGCAAGTCAGATGTAGTGTAACGGCACGCTTTCATACAATTGTCACTGCCTTTTACATCCGATTTATGTACTGTATCTTAACAGCACTGGTCAGTGGAGAGTTTCACACAGGAGTATTCGAGACAGTTAACACAGAGTAAATGCACTTCGGCTTTCTAAGCTTGAAAATCGAGATACTCGAAGCCGAACCAGTTTACTAGAGCCCATTTTTAGAATTAATTGTTACATATTACAGCCTTTTGTGACGTTACACCATGTGGACTGGTAAATCCTCATCAAGAGCGCTGTGAGAACGTCCAGTATCACAAGTTAATATTAAATTTACTGCCCAGATATTGGCCATGTTGTATGGAATTCGAGCTTTCATAACCATATTCCCTATCCTGAGCCAAATATACTGAGTCCAAGTCATTCACCCTTTCTTATAAGATTCATTTTAATATTATTCTTCGCTCTCCCTTTTGGCCTTCAACAAACACACATTCTCTTACCTCCCATACGTGCTACATGCCTCACCCATGTGTTATGTTTAATTTTATTGCCTAATCGTACTTGGTGAAGTTTATACAAAATACACAATTTTCCTAAGCCTGTCGTTGGACTTGCTGATTCTTGGGTAATGTGTGTCTTTCATTAAACGTCTGAAGCATTGTAAATTAAATTACCTGTTGTATTAGTTGTTACTCCACAGTGGTGGAGAGAACTTCGAAGTAGTCTCTAACGGTTTCCCTTAAGGAGCACGGCAAACGTTCGAACCCACTGATTACAGTTTTAGGTTATTTGGAACCTCTTTCACCGACGCCCCACCTTCACAACTTAACGTGTATAATAACAGTCGTCAAATTAACATACCAAAAGCTCTTAAGTCATGTAAGTGGCTGCTTTCTCAGATCCCCCCCCGCCGCCGCCGCCGCCGCCGCCGACGCTTACTAAAGCATGACTTATTTTCTGTCAGATCTGCACGTCCATCCCTTCGTTACTATCTTTATTTCAGAATAGTCACATTAGTCAGTGACACTGAAGCAGGTTATTGTAGCGATGACGCACTGGAGTTGTATTTGGGAGGTACTGGGTTCGCATTTTACCCGTAAGTCCGGGCCCCAACTGGGTTGTGGTTGTTTCTTCATTTCCTCTAGGGAAATTCATTATGTTACCTTAACCTTTTAAAGCCTAGCGGTAACTTTACGTACGACCAGGTTTAACATTAAAAAATTCTACGTGGTGCCCACATTGCGTTTATGTGTTTTGTACGGATCTCAGAACAAACAGCAACTTTTGCCTTATAAAACATTAAAATATTGATTTTTATAACCGAAGTGGAGAGTGTTTACAGCGCGGTACGCACTGAGTCCTTATATAAAACAGATACACTTCGTCTTTAAAGGGTTAAACAGGCCATGAATTATTCCTCCCACACAACCTCCATTTCATCTTTCACCAGTCGTCGTAGCTTTCTGACCTAAATATTTCACCACTATTAGATCAGAATATTTTCCGATACAATTTGTTTTTAAGACTGTCAAACACATTCTGACAACAAACCGAACGTTGAGATTCATTATTTCGAAGGTCATGTAACTACGATTTTTCAACTGCCCAGTTCATATAGTTACTGTTTTTTTTAGATGGTTAGGTGATAATGACATTTGAGTGGGTATGGTTATGAAGGCGAGGGGCATGACAATATGTTTTGATTTAGTATTCCCAGTATGAAGGAACTGAGGAATACCAGCAAACGCATTTGTCAAGCTAATCGGGTTTTCCGGCCGAAATTCAAACATGACATCTCCTCAATATCCGCCTGTAGCGGTCCCGCCATACCAGTCTGCTCGGCAGGAAATCGGTGCAGAATAACGGATAAAATATAACTGCAAAATTTTAATTTCTTTTTAAGTCTATAGAGGAGCCAGAACTGCGTAGTCCGTATAGAGACTGGGCTGCAGGTGAAAGTGACACATTTCCTTGAAGGGGCAGGGGCAAGAAATTTCCTCCTTTTCGCAGCGTCCGGACTGGATCCGTGGCTCTTCTAGCCTCCCGTTAAATACATAAGACGGGTTTTCCCAAGGGAGTTCGGGGGGGGGGGCGGGGGGAGAAGCGGCCGGGTCATGTATTAACCACCCACTGCCGTCTAACGCCGAAGTTAAGAATGCTTGGCGTGGTACCTTCATTCTTCCATGTACCATCATGGTGCACAGAGGGAAAGAATTTCTTTGTTTTACCATTTTGCACTTACATATTTTTTTAAAAAAGATGTTGAACCAGTGGGACCGCACACCTTGAGTATAATGTGTGCCGTATAGTGCAGCAGCATGATGTATATAATTGTACAACATTTACATATCCACGTAACATACCTACCGCTACGTTCTTCTCTTCTGTTGTGCGGATTATGCATCTTTTACCTTTGTTACTTTTTAATAAGACTGTACCGTGCATACATTTGGAATCGCATCTCTTTGAAACTGCCGTAAAGTTTGTTTGAAATGAGGATTCGTTGTTCGGCGTCGTGTAATTCTAGGTCAGTGAAGCAAGAGACTATTATCTGTTTTCTCGCCTGGTGCATCGGAGCACCACGGGGAAGTGCGGCTAACTGGAGTAATGAAGGGAAGTAGCAGTAGTCACAGATGGAACACAGGGCCTCGGTAACGAAGGGTGTCCGGTACATTTCATAGTGCTACTGCTTACAGTGCTATAAAGTAATCATTCACGTGTTATATAATCAAAGTGCCCAACACTTGTTATATACCTTCAAAAATGGAGTGTTGATTTAAAATTAGAATTTTAGTTGCCGTCTGCTAGGTTTTGATACCGCGCAGTATTACATTTGAGCACTCGGAAGAAACAAGTCTCTTCAGTCTTAATACTAAAAGGGCGTTAAGATGGAGCATTACTTTTAGCCGCAATATTTTGTAACCATCCGCCGAGCTGAATATTATCACAACCCACAAGACCAGAAGTTAAACTACAGTTGCCACGTAAATTGTTTTTAGGCTAATATGGTTAAATTCGATGTGGGGGTCTTCGCTGAAAGTTTCAGAGGGGTATATATTTTCAGACCTTTCGACTTACAGTGCAGTCCACTTAATATACCATGAATGCACGTACAGACGGCAAATAAGACTGAAAGGATGAAGAACATCGCTGCCTGTCGTCTGGATGCCGGTCTTGTTGCACTTGCATAAAGAGCCACAAGGAGTTCCGTGCAGAATCCATAAAACACGTCTTCCTGTGACCTGGTTTTATTGTCCAGCATAAGCTCTAATATTCGCGGCGTTGTCATGTTTGTAATTTTGACTTACAGCCAGCAAACCATAGCAGTTGTGTAGATGTTTTTTTGCTCTGTCAGCATAAGAAATTTCACGTGCCCAACTACATTGTTTCATTAGTTCATGCCATCATAGCGAAAACAAAAAAAAAAAGTTTCACACGGCCACCATCTTGTTATTCTACATACCACAGAAGCAGTCCTTTAAGAATTTTCACATATCAGTTCCATATTTCCATGTATCGTTGCAGGACTCGAAAGCAGGTAGCACTCCTGTCGCTGTCGTCTCACAAGTCCGACATGTTGTTTTTCTTGATTGCTGGAAATTATAAACTACGGCGTTAGGATGTTCTGTAGTGGGAAAATGGCCGTATCAAGTCAGTGAAATTCTGTCAGCTCGTTCAAAGTTAAAGCAGGGGAGAGACATATACACCTAGCACATGTTTCGTAGTTTCAAAGGAAGAGGTTACGCTGAAAGTTGTTCCAGATAATTAAATAACTGAAAAATCAATTTCCGTTGTTTTGGCTGCGGTATGAGATTATAGGAACAATAAAAGGCTGTACAGCACAGCTTCAGTTTATTCAAGGTGTTTTTAAGTATCACAATTATACACTACATGTTTCGGCACTATTCCTGTGCCATCCTCAGGTGCGTCTCTTATAGAACTTTTATATACAGGTCGCTATTGCAATATCATATATATTAAGTGAGATCTCACTGATATTACAAAGTGAAATAATAATTGGCTTGCAATTATCATTTTACTTTGTAATATGCATATTGACATTTAACTTTCTGCAGTACTTCCATTTTAGCTTTACAAACGTTAAAAGGGCGACTGCTGAATTATCGCATGCTTGGACACACCACAGACCATTCTTAGGAGACAGATTGACTTATTATATAAACAATAAATAAAATAAGGAAAAGCGAAGTAAGAAAGAACGTGAATGAAGTGAAGGACGAAATGAAGGAAGAAAGAAATGACAGAAAATACACTTTTTAATTGGTGTCAATTATTCAGCTCTTTAAACGGCTTTACGTGTTGCTTTTCCTAAACGCAAAAGACGTACTGAACTCAAAACTTGTTTAATGCTTTATAAATAAAATTCAGCTTAGCAGAGAAATTTCAGTCTTTCGGAGACGTTAATTGTCATTGGATGGTTGTGTTTAGAATGTACGTATCGTCTTCAGAAAGTTCTGGATCAGAATAACTTCAGGGCATTTCGATATTCTGTTTGAGCATTTTTATAATCTCTCTCAGTTTTCCTAAAAATATACCTACAAATAATCCTTACTGTTGACTCCCAATTTCATATCTACTGTACCATATAAACAATATTCTGTCATTTCACACAGGGTATTGTGTACTGCATTTTGCAAGAAATTTTATTTAATTACTAAATCAAAGAACCTACTGTAGACGTTCGGGAAATTGTGTCTGTTCTGAACTCAATAATGTTAGTTGCTTTTAGCTTTACTGGTAAGGTCAATATTTACTAATACTGACAAAATATAAAATTTTGTAACAACAGAGATAAAGAACTGGCTTCACAGGGCTAGAGGCGTTTTTATAGTTTGGTGACCTACAGGGTCTGAATAATCTATTTGGGTGTCAATGTAGAAGACACGCAGTACTCAACATACTAAGCACCTACTACATGCTGCATGCCGAACTTTCCTGGAGAGGGCTTTTGTAGTTTTGCTTTCGTTTGATTTCACCAGCAAGTGGTACAGAGCCGGACCATCGTTATGAAGAAGGTAGAATGTTCCTCAGAACCGATACAAAGCGGATGCCTCTATTTTCCTCCGGTACGAGCACCCACTCAGTAATAATCGTTGTGCCGCACGTTAATTTAGCTTACTAGCCACTACACAATGATTAAAGAGGTGTTTTAAACTGCTGGATCTGACATTCAGATTGCTGCTTTCAGTGAAACTCGAAAACAGATCCTTTGAAGAGAGAAAATCGGATTCAGTGCTTTTCAGGGTGTAACTGAATAACCAAGGCTTTTGTAAGAGGGGAAGCTGGGTGTAAGGGTTCGTTGTAGTGTCAGTGAAGAAGATGTGTTCTGCCAGATACTAAGACATCTGTAGGATACGTTTAAGGTTTTTACAGTGTCCAGTATACAGATGTGTTTCTGTGGATTGTGACTCAGATTGAAATGAAGATGCATGGTAAATTTCCCCCGCCTTGACAATCAGACTTTGTGTGAAAAAGGACAGTGTTTCGAGAATTTCTTTCCATCTGCTGCTTGCGGGCGGGTCATTCCAAGTGACGTAAACAGTGAAATGGAGAATGTAATGCTTGATCATCCGAAACAGGGGCTACAGTAGACTGGTCCATTCCGCCTGTAAGAAAATTGGTTAGGATCTGCAAAGAGTTGTGTGCGTAGAGACAGTTAAGTCTCTTTCATGTTGGAATGATTAAACGAACTTACGTCAAATGAGAACACGCATCTTTCACAGCCACATGCCAGAGAACCCACATCTCACTTAGAACGACTTAAGTGTTAGTACTGCCTTTGTTTTTGCGGTGTGTGAGAAATGCGGTTCTGACGGTGGTGAGTATGTGTAATACGTTTGTCTGGGATATGACGCCGTAAAATCTGGTAGAAATGTACATACTTTTGCAGAAACGTCCGTAAATTTACACCAGACTGCATGACGTCACATCTCGGAAGGGTGTATTCTTCAGGCGTGTGTATGTATGTATGTGTATTATATTTAGGTGCTGTTGCATACCGGCGAAGGGCGACTATTGCCCTCTTCATGTCCGTCCGTCTGTCTCTTCACATGTATCAGTTCGACTCCAACTGGACGGAGTTTTCTGAAATTCGATATTGTAGGCTTCCATTAAAATCTGTCGAGAAACTCCAGATGTTGTTAGAATCAGACAAAAAACTGGGAACTTTATATGAAGACCTATGTACGGCGTACTGTTGCCGGCGAAATAAAATGTCCATAAAAGTGCTGTCTTCGGGTGAAACGGTGCCGGGTTGTTAGGATATCCGGGGATGTGTAAACGTTAATCGAACCCGCTAAAGTGTTACGTTATACGTACTTACATTGCTTGTGTTGCTCTTTCTTTCTTTCTTTCTTTCTTTCTTTCTTTCTTTCTTTCTTTCTTTCTTTCTTTCTTTCTTTCTTTCTTTCTTTCTTTCCTTCTTTCTTCATATATTATATATATTATAGGTTATATATATCATATGTTATATATTTGCTTATATATTTGGCTTTTGTATGTTTATGTACACACGCGTCATTTTTCTTTCATTTAATTATTCGTTTTTCTCTTTCGTGCTTGTCTTTTGCCTTTACGTGTTTTGTTGTCTCGTTTCCTTGCTATATCAACGTGTATGTGAAACTTATTAACAACGAAACATGAGCATTCAGGTGGTCCGTAGCACCCCAACCAACCATATTGACACGATAGAAGTGGAAATGGCTTCCACTCCACTATTCAGCCGTCGCAAACAAATGTTTCCTTATGTGAATATACCTGCATGGTGCTCACTGAAACAGCAGCAGTGTTTAAACAGTTATAATCAAGTGTCCAGTAGTGTTGGTTAGAAATGTTAGGAAATTCTCGTTTTCAAAACATTTCTGTTCGTTCTAGTTCAATACCTGTTCAAATGCATTTGAAAGCCGCATTTGTAATACTCGAGTCTCGTCTCCGGAGAGTTGCACATGTTTTGATGTAATTTATTTTCAGACCGATATTTATACACAGAATAACTGTACCCAGGGAAACGGTCTTTGTTATCTGTCGCAGATGATGGTGATCATAAATGTGTTGTGGAAATGTATCGTTCTTTACCTATGGCAAGAATGGAAAAGCTGAACACCAATTTGGAAAATGTGGATCCATATATGTGCCAAATGCATTTTCGTAGTTCTGTAAATATCGTTGCCTTTTGTGTTTATTTACTGTAAACACACTCTCATACTTTGACACAGCGATCACACTCAACATATTCATAAAATATTTTTCATCCTACGCTACTCCTTTGAGTACATTGCACTGTATTGAATAATGTTAAATTAACGTTGCAGAATCTAAGGTTTAAACTTTTCTGTTGTAGCTTTGTGCGAGGCGTCCGTCTAGAAAAATGTTCGTGGGGGATCATTTAACACCTCTGTCTTTCAGCCTACGTAGCGCCGTGATTTTTAACCTTTTAAAGCCTAGCGGTAACTTTACATACGACCAGGTTTAACATTAAAAAATTCTACGTGGTGCCCACATTGCGTTTATGTGTTTTGTACGGATCTCAGAACAAACAGCAACTTTTGCCTTATAAAACATAAAGAGACTGGTTTTTATAACCGAAGGGGAGAGTGTTTACAGCGCGGTACGCACTGAGTCCTTATACAAAACAGACACGCTTCCTCTTTAAAGTGTTAAAGAAAGTGGAAGGCACCTGTCGTAGGATTATTGACGGTAATTTGCCTGCCGGAACTGAGTAGGACCCCTAAAATTCTTGGAGTGTTTATCTCTGCCGAAAATTACCGGGCACATTTCGAGTATGCGTAGGATTTTCCACTGTGTTTGGGCTAAATTCTTGGAGTCATTTGATAAAAACTAATGAATGGACTCTGCGTTTGCGTGATTCACATAAGAAACAAAATTAGTACCATGGATTTTAATGTTTTCTGAAATACGAAGTTAAGAAGAAGCCTCCAGTAACTATAGCTATTAACACTGTCATTTTCCAGACTCCTGCTCCATATTAAAAATGGCTGCTCTTAGTGATGATTTCGATGGCATTTTTACCAGAGCAGTGAAAGCAAGTAGAAACTTAGATTAAAATTAAAAATTCAGATTCAAACAGGATTTTTTTTAGTGGTGAAGGGCCCCGCAGCAGACGCTACGGACGCACTGCAGCCATGAGGCTTATTGTGCAACCCTATGATGAAGATGAAGATGATGATTATTTTTTGTCCTTTTCCTAGTAATGGAGCACCGGTGGAATGAAATTGACAGGGGAAAACCGAAGAACTCAGGGAAAAACCTGTCCGTGTGCCACTTTGTCCACCACAAATCCCACATGGACTGACCTGGGATCGAACCCGGGCCTCCGCGGTGGGAGGCCGGCGGCTAACCGCCTGAGCCATGGCACGGCCCCTTCAAACAGGATTAACACCATACTAAATTTTTAATATCAACTCTTTCAAGACAAAACGGGTCTGTTTTAGACAAGGACTCAGTGCGTACCCCTCAGTAAACACTATCCTCCCCAGTTATAAAACACATCTGTTAATGCTGTATAACGCAAAATTTGGTGTTTGTTCTGAGATCCATGCAAAATACATAAATTCAATGTGAGCAAAATGTATAGTCTTTAATATTGAACCTCGTGGTACGTGAAGTTACCGCTAGGCTCCGGAAGGTTAAATGGTATCTAGCCGTTATCTCTTAAGTAAGAAACGCACACTGCTTGCTCATATGAATATTTTCACAGCATAAATTTGTACTATAAGCGGATATATCTGTTTTCTGAAGTTCAATTTTAGTTCCACAAGAAATTCCCCGCATTTTATGGATCCCAAAGTTTCGTTACCGCATTCACAAGAGCCCGCCACCTGTCCCTATCCTTAGCCATATTAATCCAGTCCATGCCCCCATCCCACTTCTTGAAGATCGATTTTAATATTGTTCACCTGTCTACACCTGGGTCTTCCAAGCGGTCTCCTTCCCTCAGGTCTCCCCACCAGAATCGTGTATGCACCCTCCCTTCGCCCATACGTGCTGCATGCTCATTCCATCTCATTCTTCTCAATTTGATGACATATACCTTTAAAAAGAGTAAAGGTTGGGTTAAGTTACAACTCACATTCTTTTTTTCAAGTGCACTGTCCTCCGTATATTACGTATCTATGAGATTCGTGGTTCTCACAGCGGCGTTTCAGAGTATTCAAGTCGTTTGTGGTGACGCTGTATCGTGTGAGTGGTTCCCGACGTTTCGAACGTGGGTACTATGGTCCTACAAAACGTCGGGAACCACTCACCAAACGACATAGCCTATTATCCCAGAAAACCTAAATACTCATTTTACAGCAATTTTACACGTAAATGCGTCTTAAACTGAATATTCAGGTTTTCGAGCATCTGTTAACATATTGTCCAGTGACACAGGGTCACATCCCAAAAAACTTGAACATATAGTAACACGGCTTTGAGGACCCCATATCTTCACGAATCGTGAATTTGTTGCTTTGCATCCAGCAAGTTCAGGTTCAGATGCGAACGCCTCAGCTAGGTCTATCGTACATATGAATGGTCTCTGACAATTTAGTGCGGAGAAGTTGTGGAACGTTGGCTAGCAGGGGAGAACGGGATACAAGGGGGAAAATGCCTGATCCGATGTCACTATATCCCCCACTAATATCACATTACGTCAAATAGAAGTTTCGTCTTGATTGGCCAATACTCAACAGTCCAGGCTACAAAGAGCGCACTACAGCGATACACGGACATGTCATGCACCTGCATAACCGGTTTTTTCTCTTGATTAGTAGTGACATCTGAAGCCAACAAGGCACAGAACTTGTATAATTTTAAGAATTCGAATTCAACTTGTTTAATGACACATGTAATGTAAATATGTATGAAGGCCCTAATAATATTTGTTAGAAATATATTAATGTATTGATTTATTTCCTTCCGTCAGTAAACAACAGAAAATGATTGTACAGTACCAAGTCTGATCAGTAGATGTCACTCTGTCGTTAATATGTTACAAGTAGGGATATCGGGGGGAGAGGGGAAGCAGGTGTAAGGCGATTGGCAGCATGACATCCCTTCCTCCTTCTAGTTGCAATCGTGTGCATAATGGCGTAGACAAAATGGAATATATCTCGTGTATGAAGTTACTTTTAATTTGTTTTTAATGTGTGCTGTTATGTACTTGTTCGTGTAACAAAGTGTTGAATAATTTAAAAGTGTTATAATATTGCCTTTGTTATTTTGTATTCTAATGAAGTTGCAAAGTGAGTGCCAGTTAAGGATGATTATGAAGTGGGTAGGATTGAGACGAACTGGACATGTCTTGTGGACTTCGGCCATGTTCTTCGCCGAGACGCGGAGAAACGCACTGAAATATTTAACCCGTAATGACACGCCCAGTGTTCGCTGCGGCTATTTAAGGGTAAGTTTAATTCATCTTATATGAATAAACTATTTATTAAGTAATATGGCATTGGAAGGAAGTTCAATATGTTGTCGCTTTTCATAGAAATTAGAATGGCGCCATTAATATTGCACACCATTCTTAGCAATGTCGTTACTGTATTAACGTGTTAATCTTGTTCTGTACAAGCTGCGAATGCCATTTTTATGGTTTCTCTTTTAATATTGTACGTAACACGAAAGCATATAGCCCTGATTTTGTTTGTCTGTATGTTTTATGTGCAGAACTGCTGGACGAATTTTGATGGACTTTTTTATGAATATTATGCCATGAGAGTCGATCCCAGTGGCCGCGCAGTCTAAGGCGTGGGCCTTCGGCCGAGCGCTTGCTGGGATCGTGGGTTCGAATTCCACCGCGGGCATGGATATTTGTCTCTTGTGAGTGTTCGTGTGTTGTCAGGTAGAGGTCTCTGCGACGGACTGATCACCCGTCCAGAGGAGTCTTACCGAATTTGGTGTGTCTGAGAGTGATCGCGAAGCCTTGACAATGAGGAGGTCCAGGCCACACTAGGGCTGTAGCGCCTGAGAAAAAATGTGCCACGAGAAACGACTCCATACTTGTACTTTTTAATTGCTTATACTGTTTAATTGCTTATTAGTCTGCTGGTGCCCGGCGTCCCGGGCAGGCTAGGAACACCCATTTACGTAGTTACCTTGGAAAACCCGCGACCCGTGGAAGCAAGGCATTTTATTACTAGTACTAAGTTGACCAACATTACAGTTTTAAATTTCTCTTGCATGAACATTCCGCCCACCCAATTAATGCAATTATTATTGATCATACACAGTACAGCGTTATTCCAAGTCCACTTGTCTGTAAAAAACATATTATGACTTGCAGTCACGTAAACACTTCCCTAGCATTTAACTTAATTACAAATAACGTAAACCATCTCAACATAACAACACTGAAGTCGTAATTTGACACAGTAACATAGGTGTAAGCACAAATCCCATCAGTCTCATTTGCAAAAATTAAAGAATCTGAGCAATCAGTTAGTTACAATTGGTAGCAAACAGAGTTTTGTAACTGGCCGTTTAACTGTGAACTTTAGAAGTTTTCACAGTTGCCACTTCAACAATCCTGTCATGACCTGCATGCGCTTCGGTGACTATTCCCTTCCTCCACACCAGTGGTGGAACGTTGTCTTCCTTTATGATGACCACAGCACCTACTGTTCAGTTTGGTTGGGCCTTTTTCCATTTGTGTATTTGCTGCGGCTGATGTAAGTAGTCAGTAGACGAAGCCTTGCATAAGTGTTGGGAGAGTTGCTGAACATGTTCCCGTCTAGACAGGCGACTTGACTTCACATCTGCTAGATTACGATCAGGGACTGCTACCAAGGAAGTACCAACAAGGAAATGATGTCGGGTAAGGACGGCGATATCCTCAGGACCATCAGTTAAAGTAGTCACAAGTTGTGAATTTAGTACAGCTTCAGTTTGACAAAGTACTGTGTAGAATTCTTCACAGGTTAAGATTGCATTACCAACTACTCGTTGTAAATGAAATTTCATTGACTTAACTCCAGCTTCCCATGTGAGGAGAGTTTGGTGGAATGAAGTGGAAAATGATTCCAAGTTGTGAGGCAAATTCTATGATGTGCTTTTGTGATTCTGCAAAAGCTGGTATTTGCTTTAAATCATGAGAGGCTCCCACAAAATTGGTGCCAATGTCACAGTAAATGTTAGTACATGGCCTCTTCTTGCAAGAAAGTGTCTCAACGCAGCTATTAATGCTTCAGTTGATAAGTCAGAAACTAACTCAAGATGTACAGCCTTAATCGCCAAACATACAAACAATGCTGCATAACATTTAACCTTCACTCTGGTTCTTTTCCCACCTTGTTTGATGTAGAACGGTTCGGAGTAATCTATACCTGTGCTAGTGAAAGGTCTTGAGGGTCGAACCCGTATATCTGGTAACTGGACCCTCAGCTGTTGTGATGTATTTGCTTTTAATCTGAAATGAATCATGCACTGATGCACGGTCTTTCTCAGTAAGTTTCTGGCATCAGGTATCCAATATATCTGTCTAACAATTGACAACAACAGTTGACCACTTGCATGTGAATGTTTTTCATGAGCATCCTTGACAATGAGTTTAGTGATGTAATGTTTTGGTGGCAGGATCAATGGATGTTGTTGACTTAAGTCAAAATCTGATCGTTCGAAACGACCGCCCACCCTGAGGAGTTGTTTTCCATCAAGGAATGTGTTCAGTGTCTTCAATGAACTTCTCTTGGACACTGCCTTCCCCATGCATAAATCTACCATCTCTTGGAAGTAGGACTCTCTTTGAGCTTGTTTTACACAAGTGAAAGTTGCTTCAAGCGATTCATGTGGAATTAATGCTCCTTGTTTCCTTTCATTCTTCGCTTGACAGTTATGAACAAATCGTAAACAATATGCTGTGACTCGTTGAAGCTTAGTCCATGAAGAAATTTTAGTTAATATTTCTTCAGGTTCCAGTTCACTGAATAAATTCACAGTTGGACCGTGTTTTCCTTTAGTACTTTCTTCAATTACGTCAGTTATTTCTTGTTGGTGTGGCCGTTCGTTTTCTTTCTGCGTTAACCATAGCTGTCCATTCCACCGCAAGTTCGAATTCTTAAATTCAGTTAGCTCAACTCCACGTGAGACCATGTCTGCAGGATTCTCCTTCGTACTAACATGCTTCCTTTCAGTCACACTTGTTACTTCTTGTATGCGACTAACTCGATTTGCTATGAAGCGTGTTGGAGGCTAACCAAACCATGAAAGCACAACAGCTGAGTCCGTCCAAAACCTGGCTTTGCTGAATGTCGTCTTCAATGCCTTTGCAGTTGTCTGATACATATATCCTAGTAACATTGCAGCACAAAGTTTTAATCTGGGGAGAGTGAGTCTCTTCAGTGGTGCTACTATTGATCTAGAACGAAGCAATCTTATAGTTACATTTCCTTGACTGTTAATAGATCGAACACAAATACAGGCACCCTATGCAATCTCACTTGCATCTGAAAATCCATGTAGTTCCCTTCTCTCAATCTTCTCCTTGCTTACAACCATTATGTCAATTTCAGTGTCATTAATTAGTGGTAACTAATCTTGAATATTTAGTCATTTGTCTCAAATCTGAAGGTAACGAACAGCTCATCCCAATTTACCTGTGCTTGCCATAGGGGTTGCATAAATATTTTGCACCTTATAATTATGGGTCCTAAGATCCCCAAGGGTTGTATTTCGAAGCAGTAGTTCTTAAAATGCTTCTCTTTGTCAGAATGTTGTCTTGCTTTAAACGCACAGAGGCCAAGAACTTGTGAGTAGTGGGATTCCACAGGAGTCCTAAAGTCTTTTATCACATCACCATCAAAACCTATGAGTAACCTTGTCTCTGTGTCCTCAGAATGAATTCCTTCCAGTCAAGCTGGGTGATTAGACAACCATTTCCTCAGATGGAATACACCTTTCTTCAGCATTGCAATTAATTCGTGTTGCAATTACGAAGCTTGGTGCAAGTCTTCAGCACCTGTAATTGTATCATCAACATAAAAATCATACGCAGCAACCCTTCGTGCCTCAGGGTAGTTTGTAGTTTCATCTTCAGTCAACTGTTTCAGGCATCGTGTGGCTAGAAATGTTGCTGCAGCTCTTCCATAAGTCACAGTGTTCGGTTCGTAAATTCTTATTGATAAGTTTGGAGCACTTCTCCACAAAATTCGTTGCAGATGTCTGTCATCAGAGTGGACCAGCACTTGTCGGTACATTTTCTCTGTGTCGGCTCACAATGCAATTTTATGGCTTCTAAACCTTTGTCGTACTGAATATGTCATCTTGCACAGTAGCTCCAAGCATCAACACACCATTAAAAGAAACGCCATTACTAGTCCTTTCCGAAGCATTAAATACAACACTTAGTTTTGTTGTAGAGCTTGTTTCCTTTACCACGCCATGGTGCGGCATATAGAATGGAGTGACGTCTCCTTTCTTGCTTATGGCTTCTTCTTCTGCTACATCAATTGGCGTCATGTGCCCCAATTCTTCGTACTCTCTCATAAATGTTGTGTACCTGTCTCTGACTTGTGACTGTTTTAGCAGTCTGTGCACCAACTTCAAAAATTTTGACTTGGCAAATTCGTAGGATTCACCAAGTGGTTCAGTATCACTCTTCACAGGTAGTCGAACTTCATATTGACCACTCTCAGGTCTTCTATTGTTCTCCACAAAGTGCGTCTCACAGGCCCTTTCTTCATTTGTAAGAACGTTGTTTGACATTTGTTCTAGTGAGCAAAATCTTTCCGTAATTTGGTGTAGTGATTCTGTTTGTGCAATGTAGACATGACTTTGAGCTTTATAACTTTGAACATAAGAAGGATGCACACTTCCATATAGTATGTAGCCTAAATAAGTATTCTGAAGGATCGGTAATCCTTTACTCTGAAACCTTCCGTCTAATAGAGTCTCAAAAAACATTTCTGCTCCAATGAGGAGCAGAAACGTGGCTTGTGGAGTTCACTGTCTGCTAGCTTCATTCCAGGAGGAAATTTCTATTGTGGTATGTCAATGTTGATTGTTGGCATTTTTTTTTTGTTACTTGTGGGAGAACCAAACATGTTAATTTAGATCTGTACTCACTGTGGACTGATTTTAGTTGAATCTGAACACTATGGGTCGTTGTTGACAAAACATTGCTAATACCCTTTATTGGAACCTCATTCCTTGTCCGTTCTAATCCTAGCAGTTTTACCATGGCTTCAGTGAGAAAGTTAGACTGTGATCCACTGTCGAGCAGAGCACGGTATAACTCAGACTTTTCTTCACTATCCTTAATTTTTACTTGAGCTGTTGCTAGTAACACACATGTTGCTCTCGACTCTTTTAGAGTGTGATAGGTATGTTGGATCGTCTCATGTTGCTTTGTTTGAGTTTGGGTTCTGTGTAACAGTGTGTGATGCCACTTTCCACATATTTTGCAACCATTAGACTTGCACTCTTTTACCAAATGATTGTTGCTCAAACAATTGATACATAAATGTTGCTGTTTAATTAAATTTTATTGCTCATCATTTTGTACCTGTTTACACTTGGAACAGTGTTGAATAAAATGTGTATCTTTGCACAGGATGCACTGTTTCTTAACACTTACATATGACTGAGCATGACCCTTATGAGCAGTTTGTTTAGCAGTTTCATGTCTTTGCTCATGTGCCATAGGTTTCCTTTGTAATCCTTCTAGAGCATTACATCTTTGTTCTAAGAAGGTGTAAAGCTGTTGCAAAATATGAAATTGCGTGTCTGAGGTTTGAAGTTCCCATTTCCTTTTAGTCTTATTATCAAGCCTTTGACCCAAAATGTACATTATCATTGCATCCCAACTCTCTGTATGTTGCTTCGTGCGCTTTAATTCTTTCAAATTACTTTTAGTTACGCCTGCAAGTTGCCGAAACTGAGCTGCATTTTCACTTAACATGGCAGGTTATTTCATAATATTGTCAATGTGGGTATTTGTTATAAGTCTTTCATTTTCATACCTTTCAAGTAACAACTCCCATGCTATCTGAAGCCCTTCTTCGTTAATCTGAATATGTTGAATAACTCTCATGGCGTCACTTTTAATGGCAGGCAACAAATAATGAAATTTCTGAACCTTTGGAATGTTCGTGTTGTTTCCCACTAGTGACATAAATGTCTCTTGAAGAATGATCCAATCTGGCAGGTGACCACTGAAATTTCGAATGGACAACTGGGGAAGCCTCACATTTTCAGACGGTTCTGAAATCACATGCATTGTTTGGTTATTGTTTGGCACCTTCATTTTGCCTTGAATAAAGCTAACCAGTTCAAAGTACCTTTCCTCCATTTGTGCACGCTCCACTTCACTATTTGCATCACCCTGTAGTGTTTCTATTTCTTCCTATGTTTCATTAAACTTCTGTCAGTTTTCTTGTAATAGTTGTAATCTAATCTCTAGCTGATCAGGTTTAGGGTTTTCATCATAGCCTGCCACAAATTTGCCTAACCTCTTAAATGCAGCCTTAGTTGTGGCACGAATTCGTACCAAATTCTGTAATCGTTCTTCTTCTTTCATTTTTAGTTGACTTTGGTAATGCAGATGGAATTATATTAGTGTAGATGTACCACGTCTTACCTTGTTGTTTATCTTAAGTGCGAGCAAACACTTAACTTACATTGGTGGAACCACTTGCAGACCACGGGTTGGTGCAACCAGTATGACGTAGCGATGACCTTCACTGCGGACAGTGTCTTTATTCGTAAACTTCGTTCACCGTTCGTTCATTTATGTTGAAAGCAGCCATAGAGCTTATTATTTCACTATCACTGTTGTTCTCTTAATCACATTTCACATAGTGTTGCACTGTCCCATACGTAGATGTTCGTTGCTTTGCGGATATCAATATCCGGTGCGTGAGGAGGACCAGTATTTGCTAGCCATTTTATTACTACTACTAAGTTGACCAACATTACAGTTTTGAATTTCTCTTACATGAACATATATTATACTGTAGTATTAGTGCCTGGCGAACCTTTACGTGGTTAACGTGGAAACCTCAATTACTCGTGTCTGTTACATACAATCCGCGCTCCGTCAGACTAAATTCTGTGTCTTTTCTTTTCCTGCCATCTGGTGGCGGTCGGTGAAACTCCAGTGTGGGAGTGTGACAGAGACTGAGAGACCGACATTGCTACAGTGTATATAATATCGACTTACTGCTTGCAGAAGGCAAAAGGTTGAATCATTTGAAGAAAAAGCCACATCATAAAATTGGATAACATGATTTAAGTTTTTTTTGTGCAGAAGGGCCCTGCAGCAGACGGTACGGACGCACCGTGGCCTTAAGGCTTCTTCTGCAACCCTATGATGGAGATGATGATGATGATGATGATGATGATGATGATGATGATTATTGTCCTTTGCCTAATAATGGAACACCGTTAGAACGAACTTAACCGCGGAAAACCGAAGTACTCGCGGAGAAACCTGTCCCAGTGCCATTTTGTCCATCACAAATCCCACATGGACTGGCCCGGGATCGAACCCGGGCCTCCGAGGTGAGAGGCCGGCGACTAAACGCCTGAGCCATTGCACGGCCTTAAATAAAAGATTACACCAGAGAGGACGTTCTTTACGGATATTTCTTCGCTATTTATACCTTTGTGATGAACCATGTAAAGAGTGAGATGACGCTGAATTATAGTACAGGCTAATTTCGTACCGCGCAGTAAACACACCCCGTCTCGGTTATAAGAACCAATCAATTAATGCTGCATAGGGAAATAATCGCTGTTTGTTCTGAGATCCATACAAAACTCGTAAATGAAGCTGAATTATATTACAGGCTCATATCGTACCGCGCAGAAAACACAGTTCTGTGCATTTACGTGGCGGTCCATGAAACCCCAACATCGGGGCGTTACAGGCGTTACGATTTACGGGTATTTCTTTGCTATTTGTGATTAACCATTTAAAGAGTGAGTTTAAACTGAAATATTTAAAATCCCAGTCCTTACCGCGCGGTAAACACACTCCGTCTCGGTTACAGAAACCAGTCCGTTAATGCTGTATACGGACAGAACGTTACACCGTTACAGACCTTACTAAAATATATGTAAGATTACAAGGACCTGTTCTGAATTTGACTGTAAATACAATGGCTTCACTTATTTGCTTCTTTGAACAACGAAAGACCCCACAATTTCCTAAGTGAAAGTGGTTGTATTCTCGCTTGTCGCATACAAAACACAGCAGAACAGAGGTTGCTTGTAATTTACTTCTTGCATGAGAAATAATTAAACTTTATTCGTAGACAAAAACAAATTAGACCCGCTTAGAGTAAGGCCGAGTTGCTTAGTTGGCTGCCTGGCAGATTAACGCTTCTTTTCTCCTTTGCCATAATGGGGCAGACACTGTGAAGGTTACAGTGTGTTCTAGGCTTAGTGGTTTGCTTGTCGATACGAACTGCCGCACACACTTACTTTCGCAATTTCTATCTTCCTAATTATAAACATTAGCTTTGTGCAAAAGTGTGCTACTCTTTAGTTCACACTGCTGTCATGTTTAACGTTACAGATAACGACACCAGGTCCCACACACTACACGAATTGTGTGTATGTTGTCCCCTCGGGTCGCTATTTGCCATTTTTTACACCCGGCGTCCTACACTTTGGGTACCGGGGTCTCTTCCCAGAGAGTTAAAAGTACGCGCATCAACCTGTGTAGTTGCGTCCGTCTGGCACGGAAGTTAAAACCTGTGCGTCCAGACCTTCTTACGTCGTCATGGCGTGGCACTTAATTAAGCACACTTTGCCTTTGTCTTTCTTTATAGACACTGTGATGGTAAGCATCTTGCAGTTTTACGAATAAAATTCATCCATAAAACAACCTGTCTGATGCAGCCCACGAGGCAATCATGTAACACATCAAAACTTCTTGACAAGACAGCGAGAAAGAGCATATTCTGGCCGTAATTGAAAGCCCTCTTTCCTTTTGCATACAATTACAGGTACAGATTTATTGTGATAATTATTATTATTTATGACCTTAATGCAGGGTATTTACAACTGCATATCTGAAATAAACCATGTTTTAGGTTATATGGTCGCAGGCATTCTTTGGTTACAATTTATGGCACATGTAATGCTATTTCCCTCGATAAACGTGTTGCACTTTTACAGTAGTAGTTCCAGAAGTATGGTGCAGTGCCCAGTATGGCTGTTTTATATAGTAACATGCTGTCGTACTTTCCAGGTATATTGCTTAGGTATTTTCTGAATGATTTTGTGATGTTTCTAGTTGCCTCTGTTATTACTGCCATCACTTCTGTTTTTAAATTCTACTTGAGCTGTATTTCTGTCTTAAGGTTCTTGTATTTTAAAATATTCTCGCCTTCTTTCTTGATCACATTCCTGTCTTCTGAAATTTCAGTGTTTATTAGCAGACATGTTCATTTTCCTTTATCATGGATTATGACATCCGGTTTATTCTTAGGAGAGGTTCTATCGGTTTTCACTTGCTGATTCCCTAATATGTCTACCTTACCTTCATGAAGTATTCTTGATGATTCTGGTACGTGCTTATACCAGTGCTCCTTCTCTAATTTTACACCCTTTCCTTGCATAGGGTAAAGTCATTTTAAGCACACACTCTACCATGTATATTTATGTATTGTTCTTTTGCCGGTATTGGACATGCTGATATAATATGGTTTGTTTTATCGTCTATTGCTGACATAGTCTGCATCTGTTTGCGTTTGTAATATATTCGTTGCGTGATATTTGATTTATAATGACCGATCTTGTGTTGCTGTTATTTCACTTTTAGTTTATCCTTTCAGATCTCCCTTCGATAGCCGTAGGAACATATCTTATTTACTAACAAGCTGTATATTTGTACTTCTAATGTGTTGTCCATGCATCATTTCGTTTTCCCATTTTTCTTTAAGAATTCACCTGATCATGCTTTTGTATGTTACATTCTTCCTGTTTGTGCCAGTATTATTATTATTATTATTATTGTAGTATTACAGTACGGTAAAGGGATGATTACTTATGTACAGGTTAGGTAACATCAAATCCGTCCGTCGTAACCTCAAATATTTGGATTCTCGCCATAATTGTGACACCCTACAAACAGTAGAACATGCAATCTGTTGCAAACTTAACATGCCTGGATCCAAGGTTTTATTAGTAACGTCATAAAACAGGAAGACAAGAAATAGTTTTGCGCTGTCGTCCTGTTGTTTCAAAGTTTATAAAAATTACCTGAAATGTGCATAGTTTTCGGGAAAATATTACCACACGTAAATTTAGGGCCCTAAATAAAGTAACTGTTTTCTCTCTCCCACCTCATGATTTCGCGCGACCACCATGTTGCTATTAATGAGTGTAGGAGATTAAAATTTATGGCGCTGGAATTTTATCCGACATAGTATTCGCACTAATTTTCCCTAAAATGTGTGTCTTGTAGTTGGAAACACGTGGGCCACGCAGGCGCACTCTCTCTCTCTCTCTCTGTCTCACTTTCACACACACACACACACACACACACACACAAACACACACACACACACACATTCACGCAGGTTGTAAGGCAATCGCAGAAACCCAATTCTTATTTTTCGATAAACAAAGTAGGCTAAGAGTTACAGAATAACGGATTACACAAGTAAATGATACATAAAAGGGCATATGAGAATATACTGAAGACACGTATGTGTATGCTGCATGTCTGCAGTCTGCTGGAAAGAATGAAAACCTACACAAACGTGGCGTAACAACACATAACCAGATAATATTCAAACCCAGTATCCTCCGGGACCAACACCGTAATTTGAACTCTTCCGTAAATATTATTCGGACGAAGATTTGGGCTAGCCATATAGAACGCATTTATTGTTGAGAAAACGTGAAAATTTGGGACATAAACACCTCAAGTAAAGAAACTAATGGGGACATCTAGGTGTAGGTGAGACGATAGTACTGGAATGGTAATAAGGAAACAGACTGGAGAGTTTATTGGTGGCTGAGGATAAGCACAGTATGAGCCTTCGGCTGCCGTAACAGACGGAGAGTTTGTTGGTGTCTCAGGATGAACAAAGATGAAAGTTTAGGTTGTCTGGGGTGTGAGACCATGAGGCGTAGTGGATAAATACCAAGGTTTCGGAGGAACCTGCTGCTCCATCTTCAGAGTAGAATAGTGGTAACAAATTTTATTGAAGTATGGACAGGAAGAAATGGGAATGAAGAGGCTATAGAGTAATTTGGGATAGGAACTTGGTATCTTGCTGGAGAGAGATTGAAGAAAAACCACGCAGATATCAGTATGGGCAACTGGTGTACCAGCGGATGTTTTAATTAGAGGCCCCTCGAATACGGTGTGTGAGTAGGCTAATAGATATGCGACTGCGGCGGCCGTATGAATGCGCTTTATTTGTGTGTAAATAAATATAAGGCTACATGAGATCGCTTGTACATTTTTTGCTGGAATTACTTCCATCTGTTTTGTGCAGGTTATCACATGGTTATTGTTATCCTTAATTTCACTTTATATGCAGATTTTGCTGATCGATTTTCAAGAACGGGAAGCAGTCTGGGAAATTTGAAAATAATTAATTTCCACACCGTGTGCTAATGTTAAGTTTGAGAAAATCTACGTTAAAAACGGCGATGAAACAGTTGTAACTCTTTTGACGCCGTTTAAGCATGTTATCGCTTTATGTGGATATCATATAATTTAATGTTTAATGTTTTCGACTTATCACGTATTTTATGACTCTTGTGAAGTTGAGATCTCAACCGTATACATGGGTAACATAAAATAATATAAGGTGATTTACAGAACAATTTGTGATCTGTAGTCTTCTGCGATATGACGCGGCGTCATGTGGTAATTGTAAAAAACTACCTCATGACACCACGTTTTATCCCAGAAGAACGCAGATCACATGAACATCGCGGCGAAGTCTGAAATCAAGGTACAGAGCAATTTCTTACCGTGTCAACTTGATGATGGCTCCTTGAATATGAGCCGAAACATTTTGCAGTAAAACCTTATGACACATACTAAGGTTATTTGTAATTGATGGCCACAGTCCTTACAGCTGTACTTGTATATCTTCGTCACAACGGGATGTCCCACTTAAAATATTGACAGAATCTTTTTATACTATCACAATACAATACCCTTTTGTTACATGTTATCCTCAGTGAGTTCATGACGTTTCTGAGGTCGATCCTTACGATCGGAATATGTAAGGGAAAAATATAAAAATACAACATACAACAAAGTGTTTAATATATTGTGATGGTATAAGAAGCCTTTCTCACAAGCCTTTAATGTATTCAGCACCTTCAAACAGAATGTCGAATTTTTCTTTACAAAGGATATTTAAGATCTTAATCGACAGAGAACTGCTAATATGAATTTATTGGGAGTAGGAGCATGGAAATAATTATAATTAGTTTCGAAAGGATGGTACATCCACTAAACCTGTAATTATAAGTTTAGTGCAATGGGTGTACCATCTCCTTGAAAAGACACAGAGTAACATACAGTCACGCAGTATCACGTACAATACCTAACACAGAAGGAGTAATCTTGGGAACAGAACGGTGGATGGACCTTTAGTGGTTCTCGATATGAAACAGAACACTTTTTATAAGGCCGAGGATTTGCCTTTAAACCGCGTGGAAAGTTTGTGCAGTAGAAGGGCCCCATTGTTACGCTGGCACAACTGTGACAATAGCTGCACCGGCATCGCGACATCAAACACTAGAAAATCTTTCAAGATGGTGGCTCTATATTTCTGGTAACTCTTAATCCAGCCATCTTAAAAGTCTCGCCAGTACAGACAATACTGTAACGCTACTCATGAGCAATAGGCCCCAGATTGTCTTTACCGCTTAACAAGAATGAAATTTCCCGGTCACAGTACCATAGTCGTCTCACACGTTACGCATCTCCGTGTTCTCTCTTCCCGTCACTCGGCCAGGTACACAATTAAATGACGCAGAAGGGAGTGGGAAGGGTTTGACACGGGACTAGGATGCTCCTAAAAATCCCCAAAAGTGCTACAATCGTGATATTGTCGCACTAACTATGCCTATACGAAATTTTATCAGTATTACGTTTTTATTGTAATATATATTACAGTTTTATTGTCTTATATACATTGTAGTATTTGAGGGAACTCACAAATAATATTTTACCTTGCTTTTGTGCATTTTTAGAGAAGGTCTGATGGTAATCGACATGGATCTAAACGTGCAGCGGTAAAATAAAAGAAATAAAGAGGCGTTGTGTGGACGGAACAGTGTGTGTTTGTATTTATGATCGATTGAACAAGCGGCATGGATAGCATTAAACTGACAGGAACTGTGTTTGAACCTTATATGAGTTTTTTCTTGAAGTTGCTCAAACATTTTGCATGTGTTTTTCCATGTGTGTTACATACACCACCCATCTTAGTCTCCTTTTCTTGGTCACCTAAACAATATTATGTAAAGAACGTAAATAACGTAGTTTCTCCTTATGTACTTTTTGAATTTCGGTTATACTCCATCCCCATCTTTCCTTATAATGAAAGCAGGCGGAACCGTGGAAGGAGGTCCAGCCACTCTACGCGTGATTCATTTCAGTACCTACATAGCAGACATATGCAAAAACAAGACACACTTTATATAATTTCATTCTTACGTTACATTTGTCCTTACTTTATACAGCAGTCCTACTAATCTCTGAAATTTAAACGCGTACTAAATTCTCGGTGTTCAGCGTTTTAATGCCTTCAGTTTATATTAGATTTAAAGGCTGTTACTAGGTCTTGTCGTTGTGTCACCCAGTCCTGGGTCTCTTGTTCTGAATCAAGTTTCCTGAAGTTAAGTACACTTTGCTTTTTAATTGTCTGTTACTTTTATTGGGCTATATCCCTTTAGAGCAGGACTGAAGAAATTGTGTGATCGACGGGAAGCCGTGTATAGGGAATTAGGAATCCTGTTTTGTTCAGCTTTATTGACCTTACACGTTCTTTTGGCTCATAAAATTTCAATCTGCGCTTGGCGTATCCTCTTTCATTAAACAGGGCACTACTGTGGCATCAGTGTTCCCAGTTTAGTGTCCAAAACTGTACAAACGAATACACTGAAAGAAGCGACAGAGTAAATATCAGTCCGTTCGTTTATAACAACACTGTTCCAACCCACGCCATTTTATAGCGTGTCGTGCACTGACAGCAACGCGGGGGAACAAAAAAAATTTCAAATGGAAATAGGATAAACGTTTCGAATGTCACAGGAACTGAGGCCCATCTCTTCTAGACATTCTGATACTGCTTTATCACAAAAGGGTATCAGTTCTAAGTGCATAGGCGGGGGCGTAGCTAGGGACAGGCGAGTGGTACCACAGCCCCGGGCATTGGAGTCGAATTGTCAGCAAAGCGGGCGGCAAAATGAATATTAAAAATGAGAAATATTCTCGGTGCTTAGATTTTAAATTACCGAGTCAAATATAAGTAAATTCAATAAATAGTTGTGATTCGTTCAAGTTTGTAATTTCTCCTAGGGCCGACCATTTTGATTAGTAGTTCCGGCCGCCAAAACTCGTAGCTATGCCACCGTTCGTACGATATTATTTTTCCACTCTTAAACTTTTTCATACTGATTTTTAGACAGCGGGTTGTTTAGCTTGAAATGCATGGATTAACAAAGTCAGATTTATTAGGAACTGTCTGATTGATTCATTGACTGATTTAAACATAATAATAAGAGAACACCCGTGCGCAGCTGAACGCAATGGACCCACGTGCTCACAACACTTCACTAACAATACGATCCCTTGACGGCCGAATATCCGGAAGCAGAGCCATTCCTAGGCTTGGTAAGAGCCGCTCTCTCCAACATCGTGAATTGGTGTCGTATTACTTCAAGATTAAATAAGTATGACAACGACAGAAACCGCATCTCGGAGGAGTCGGAAGGGACAAGAAGAGGCGTTTGTCAAAATCTCGACACGATTTCGTCAAGCTCTCGAGTGCTTCAGTGGCTATGCTTACTTCAGTGAGGGTATGAAAGCAAGGCGTGGAACACTGCAGTCCGAACACAGAATGTGCACCGTTCGTGCAAGGTCAGGCCGTACATGAACACTCAGGCCGCAGGAGGAGGGTCGGTTCGTCGTAAGATAACGGCAAGGAAACGCTACCACGTATGCGGCACTGACGTAACACGAAACGGTACTAGCAGGAAAGTCTGGGCACTTCGCGATTGACATCATCTTTATCATTATCAGCAGCAGCAGCAGCATCAGCATCAGCAGCAGCAACAGAATATAATAATCCATGCAGGGCTGCTCCGTCTGCATGAATATTGATCTATTCTTCTTTTCTTTGGTAGACGTACGTTTCTTTCACTAGTCGAAGTGGTCTCGTGCCGTAACTTGGGAACGCGTGTCTTTCATTCTTCATAAATGTTGTGTACACCTGCATCTGTAAGTCACAATATTTTATTTTAAATTGTGTATTTTTGGTTCTGTTATTTCATTATTTGCGTTATAGCCATTTAGAGCACATCTTGCAGCTGACCTCAAAAATCATCTCCGCTGCCTCAGTTCCTATTTTAGATCCTTTTTTGTGAAATCTAGTTCCGTCACTAGTAGTCTACCGCTAGTAGTCTATCTTATTTAATTTAAACAGTGCTAAATCTAGTTGCATCAGTGACCCGAGATCTTTAAAGTAGCAGAAATTGATACTGCTGTTATACCAAGTTTCTGTAATTACAACTTTGCAAATTAAGGAAGAAAGGAATATATCACTAACGATTTAATATTAAAATTTGATATAATGTGTGATCTGAGGTCGTCGAATTCTTTACAGCACAAGAATAACAAAATGATTATGCTCCGTGTTATTCTTCGTTATGGCCGATCCCAGTGGCCGCACGGTCTAAGGCGTGGGTCTGCGGCCGTGCGCTTGCTGGGATCGTGGGTTCGAATACCTCCGGGGGCATGGATATTTGTCTCTTGTGCGTGTTTGTGTTGTCAGGTAGAGGTCTCTGCGACGGGCCGATCCCTCGTCCAGAGGAGTCCTACCGACTGTGGTGTGTGTCTGAGTGTGATCAAGTGAAAATAAACAGCCTCGACACCTACTGTGAGTAGGTAGAAGACGTAAGGACTACGTCATTCTTCGTTGTGAAATAAATCAAATGTAACAAAAATTGTAAGGGTATTGTAATGGAAAAAGAATTTCATGAGGGATCTGAGCTGAAGCCAAGAAGGTGCAGTATCATTTATCGTGCAACAAAGTACTGAAATCTTCCCTTCTCTTAACCCACAGTGTTCTTGTTTGATAATGTGTTCTTTGTCTGTGTGCCTACTTAGGTTATAGTGATTTCTTGCTTTCTGGCACGTTTTTTTTTTGTTTCTGTGGCAGGAATTTAATGACAAAGAAAGGTAAGATATACGCTATTTAAATGTAGATACACGTACTAACAAAATAACGTCCTGTCCACCAACATTGCTCTTCTCAATGGTCGTGATATACACTAAATACAGCCACGTTGATTCTGTGTGCTTTTTTCGTTAAAAGGCAATGTATTGTGATCTCAGTGTGGAGAATGTGATAAACGGGTGATGGAACCTGCTTAGGAATGTGAACAATACATGTAACGTTTAATTGCTAAACCTGAATAGCATATACAGCTTATAAAACGCATGTGTACTATGAAATAATATTGAATGTGGTCAAATGTGTGTGATTTGAACGTATAATTTGAACGTATGAACTGAATTCGTCGGGCTGGCGATGTTTAATGGCGTAGGATATCTTCTGCATATGCTTACGAAAGTGCGGGTTTTGCAAGGGTCCTGGAATTTCTTGACTAGCTACACTACTGTTAGCTTCTCACACACGACACTGCTCCTTGGAGTTAACTGGAATTTAATTTCGGATGGACGATTGAATAATTTAGAGTCCTTTGCTGTAGATTAGAATGAACACTGTGCCTGTGTCATGAAGACCAATCGGAGAATGCTGTGTAGGGAAGTAATTGCACTTTATTATGAGAGGCGTAGGAAACGATCAACTACACTATGTGCAATATATATATATATATATATGTGTGTGTGTGTGTATATATATATATATAGAAAGAGAGTATTAATTGTGATTGTGTATATAGCAAGCACAAAAATTTAATGGGTTAACCTACTGTCCACCTATGTAAGGCGTGGCTTGTCATACTGAAGGGAAACACGAAAATTACGATTCCGATAACTTGGCACCAGTCTGAGAGTAGATTCTGGAAACTCCAGAATTGAAGCAGCAATCTCAGCACCCCAGCCTCCACGCCCAGCATTCAGTATTCTATTTCAGTTACAAATACCTGAATGTGCATAATGCAATGCGTTGTGAAGACAGTTGGCCTACAGAAGTGGTCGAACTGTGCTAATTGTAAATGTTCAATTTCCAAACTTGGTGAGATTTCTGGAAATGGTTGATCGGGATTAGTCTATAGGTAATTTATTAGCATTTCAATTGTACATTCATATATATATATATATATATATATATATTCGATTGTGTGTAAGAAGAGGGTGTTTAATAAAGTGTTATTTAAGAACTTGGAAGTGTGTACTGTAATGCGTCTGTAACAAAGGAATGAATGAAATTTTGAAAACAGCTTAAATGTGTGTATGTATTAAAAAGATAGAGACAAAAGCGGGATTTAACACGTGAGAAGCCAAAATATGATGTACGATTGACGTATTCAACAAGCAGAAAGACTGAATAAAAAAAACTGTATACACTAATGTCACCCGATCGGACTGAAGAGACTGACCTGGTAAAGTGGGGAACAGGCCTGCAAGGCCGCACGAAATGTGTTGAGGTTCTCAGTCCGGAAGCTGGCAGTCTGGTGGAGGAGGAGGAGGGAGAGGAACACGTGATGGTTACGTGTTTCAAATTGTTGTGTTGGCACTCTTCTGGACAAAATGAGGAAGGCAGAAATCGGTCTAGCAGAACTGTCGAGGAAAATACACAGAACAGAGATAAGAGCTCCATATCGTTTATCTTCACAGGGCTTCTTTTCTCACCCATTCGGGGTCGAATATTACGATGAGGGATGGTCTGGAAAGGATATGGAACGAAACGGTCACCTAGAGGTACAGTTCTAGCCAATAATTTTTCTGCAAAGCGTGGGTTCATCTCTCCCCGTGGCAATACCGCAAGGCTGTGATACGGAAACATACAAGACTATGTTATTCACTAAATAGACAGCACTAATCATGGCTTATCCATGCGTCCCAACCTTTTGCGAGAACTGAAGTTTTCACAGCGGTGCTGCTGAAAACTCGAATCTACTAGCATGTGACGCTACGTAGTTGGATAAGTAATTCCCAACGTTTCGGTGGAACGCGGTGACTTCATTTTCAGAGTCGGGCAGTCTAAGAAGAGCGGACCACTTGACACCACTAAAAGGGTAAAAGTAAAGCAGTCCCAGTACAGACCTGGACAGGCCCTTAGGGTTCCAGGAGGTTGAGGCTCCCAGATTTCTAGACAATCGGCACTTGAAGGTGGTAAGGTTGCCAGCCCTGCGCACCTGCTAGACCCATTATCAGTTAGACTGCGGATCGTCTGACATTCGAAGGCAGCACCTCCGGAGTGCAGACATAGAACACTGTAACATCACCAGCTTGCTTCTTTCAGAACTGTTTGCTTGAAATACTCGTCACCAGGCATGTTCTACAGAGGCCATATACTCGTATGTGTTCACGAAATTTGTGGCCTACGTCGGCTACAGGGTAACAGCTGTCCAGAGGTTTGTATTCTTACACTATAAAACCGTATATTTAAATTCAATATATATGAAATTAGGTGCATCATATTTTACAGCGTAAGTTGTTAAATATTTAGCGGAGTGTAAATTATAATAAATTATTTCTTTAAAGTGACCCGTGCTGATAAAAAAAAGAGTTCGTTTTACCTGATCCTCGTTTCCTTTGATCATAATTACATTACAGATTTAACCGATTATTCGCGTCATTTCCATACATGAGCCCAAAGCGTTAAATTAACAACATGAATTCAAAATCCGTTATGACTGAAATCTGAATAGCTTTGTACGGACTCGTGCCTCAGAATCAAGCGTATACATATCAAGCAGAAATATATGGCATCACCAACATATTACGCAGTTTCCTATGACGTCACTTAGTTTTCATCGGGTTATCTCTCTTGCATGATTATCAGTGTTATTAGAGGTCATTCAAAATTATGGAACTAGGTTCGAGACGTGACAACCTGTATGAGAAGAGGGACAAGGAGATAGAATTTTCTGTGACGTGTTCATCAACTCATACATTTTTCTTGCATACCTTATGTGTTCTCCATGTGTGCACCGTTCTTAACCCCGCGCACATTTAGACGGTGCTCGATTCCTTGCCATTTGCATGGAAGCATTTCCGGAGTGCCCACCGCTAAATTTGTGTTAATTCTCTCTCGAAGGTGACTTAAATTTCGGATTTTATTTGCCGAAAAGGGGGTTTTTATAGATATCCACACAAAACCAGTCCAGTGGTGATATGGCTGGCTTGCATGGGAACGTGGGCATTGGTCCATATCTTCCAATACACCGACTAGGAATTTTAAAGGTCAGGGTATTTTGTACGTCTTGACTGAAGTGGACTTCAGCACCATCTTCATGTTTATTGCTATCAATCTGTGGAAAGACAAAGAACTGTAACGTATCCGGGCAACTGTTTGCCGTGATGTTTTCAGCAAAAAATAGGAGACCTGTAAAAGGTTTATTTACTATGCCACACACGTATTAAATTTCGGGTTTTGCACACGCTTTTAAATTTCGTGTGGCCCTTTCTGCCCCCAGATGCGGTTCGTGTGCCTGTTTACGTAATTCATATGGAGGTTCCCTCATCTGTGTACATTACTTACCGTAACAAAATGACGTCATCATAAAACGCATTTAGCATCAAATTTCCAAATCCAACAGTTTTGTACCGATCCTTATGTTTGATTTAGTGTAAAACTGGAATCTTATAAGAGTTCAAACTTAGCCTCTTTTGCTAGACATATTAGATCGTCGTTTATATTTGCCCAGTTCCTAGCTCCATCGAGCAATAAACTTCTTTGGACTGCGTTGACAGGACAGCCCTATGCGTTCAACATTTTACCGTGTCCGTGGCTTGTAGATGATTTGCGCTATTCCACACTTCAGCTTTCCTTAAACTGGTTAAACCAACGTCGAATCGCTTTGCCGACAGGTCGAACTAGTCCATTTGTACAGCGGAGATTTCGTGTTACTGTTACAATGGATTTGCTTTCCACCAACCAAGTGCCGCAATACGCTTGGGCTTGCACGCCCGACGTGTTACTGACTGACTGTTGTCGTGGCAGTGATTGTTACAACGAAAAGCGTATCACGCATGCGCATGAAGTATGCGCAAAAATCTGCACACGTGTGGTTAAGAACATTTTGTGAGTGGTACACGTTGCAGCAAATCCCATCTCTATGTTTTTTTTCTCATAAAAGTTACTTCTTCTCGAAAAGTCCGTCATTTTCGATGATCCCTTATATTTGGTTGTCTGTATCGTAGCACTGGCGGTCAGAAGCCAGGTTCTGATAGACAGAACCCGGTTTCATTCCCAGAGCACTGGTGTGGTCTGATGGATACTTACGGATATTCGGAGGAATGGGCCGCATTCACTACCCGCTGTGTTGTTCGGACGTAAGGTTATTCTGAAATGTCAGAGCTTTGCTACCAGCCCACACAACCTCACGTCGCACAATTAGACCGCAGTCTTCAGTACTCTTCTCACTTATATTTAAATCGTGGATCTGAACACGTTGGATTATCGTAAAGACAGATAGGTATTAAAATCGAGCCAGACATAAGATGAATGGAGTGAAAATTACAGTTAAGTTGGGAAGTGAAATTACTCTCAAAAAAAGCAAGCAAATGTGAAATTTCTCATTCTTTTAACCCTTCCATGCACAGTAGTCCCTACAAACATCGCCTCTTTTGACATCGACATATTTAGTGTCTTGCCCATATAATGTATGTAGTTTGTGGTTTTGTGATTCTCGGAATAAAAATTTACTTCCGAAAAAGCATCTTCCAACTGGTCTGTTGAGAGAGGATGCAGTGTTTTTTTTCTGTGAGGTAAATCTGTGTCAAAGTTTTCCCTACACGCGCCATCAAGGCGTAAATGCGTATGGGGAAGTGAAGTGATAGCTCAAATAACTGTCGATCTGGTAACTATACTGAGGGGAGTTTTCAGCCTCACGCCCCAGACGTTTTGTCCCCAGGGAATAGGCCGCCAGTACTCATTTTATATGAAGCTAGATGGGCCCCGCTGTCTGGACGTTTTGGAGAAGCGAAAAATCTCTTAGCCCTGAGGGGTCGGAACCGCAGTCATCCAGCCCGCAGTCTGGTCACTGTACCGACTGCTATATTACGGCTTCCTTGTTTTTATATAGGTAGAAAATGGTATTTATATATTAAGCATTAAGCCTTTAATTTCTGCAACAAAATTTACTTTATGAAACTGGACCGTCTTTGGCTTGCAGACATGTAATTTTTTCCCCTTAATTTAATAGCTTACTTTCTAAAATTGTTAGGTTTCCACGTACAAGTCCTGCGTCTTAACGCACAGCTTTTATCTCGTTAAAATTGCCGCGTGGGCTGAATGTGAAATGTCGTGTTAGAGAAGTCACTGGGGCATTAAGAAGTAACGGCCTATCACATGGAGGGAAAGAGAAGCAAGAAGAGACGAGCGATTACAATAGCTACTGTAAGCCTACATGTGTTGAAAGAATAACACCAGTGTTGCACAGCATCTCCTGCACGCACAGAAATCCAGTGCTTGAGGTTACATTATCAAGAGTGATGGTTGAGATCTACCGCGCCAAGGCCGGAAGCATAAAAGTGACAGATGCTACAGAAATTCAACAACACAGAAGATAGAGTAGACGCTAGTGTGAAAATATGTCTTATACTGCATAGGCTGAGAATAATATACTTCCTTCCAGAGCAATGGTTGTTTGCGCAGTAACTACAGATGTAGTGGCTACGAAATGAGAAGTTTTCTGACTGATTTGCTACTCGTTGCATGCTTCTGGCAGATGTAAAAATTCTTAATAAATTCTGCTCCATACTGTATATGCCCTCCTTTAAGTAACTTCATACTGCGTTTGTAACACGTGTGGTTTATTATTGTTCCGAATAAACCCCCTGCAGAAATAAAAATGTTCAAAATTGGAGAAATTTTACTACCATTCTTTTCAAAGTCTGGTTTTCTGTCTCCAACCTAAAAAGTAGGGTGCGAAAGAAACATAGATTTGATTGTTGTATATAGGTGTGATACTTGGTTCTTGATATCAGGATGAGAATATATATACGAGGTATTAAGGATGCCTGAGAATGGAGTGAAGAACGATGTTTTGGGTTAAGAAGCGGCAAATGTGAGATAAGTATGTTAAGTATATAATGAGGGGCTTCATTGGTCTCATTCCTAAAGAGAAGAAAAATGTGTACTTTTTTTTGTTTTAAATTCACTTGATTTGTGTAACAATTTGCGAAGTGTGTAAACTTATTTTATATCTTTTAAATGGACTTTCCGCGCAAAGTGTGGTTTTCCTTTTTGTCCATAGGCTGCGTTTTATCTAGGAGTCATATTCAATAAGAAGTATTTCCTAGCCCTTAATTCTTCTTTTAATTAAGCCTTTTATTTTTCTGTTGGATGTGGCACTTTTAGGGACAACAGATGGAACAAGAACAGGTCAGTCAGTCAGGTGCTTTTGAGGGGTAAGTTGATGTACCTACAATGGCAATGACAATGAACATTTAGTCCCGTGAACGTCGTAGTGCGATTGATTTTTGTAGGCGGAAAAATGTTGACACATAGAAATTCACCGCCAGTTGTTAGAGATGTAAGCGTGATGGCGTAACGAGAGTGCAGAATGCCACGGATTGGTGCAGCTTTTCGAAAATGTTCGAAGGACATACGAGTATCATTGCGGCTGTGTGAGTCTGAAATCTCGCAATTCATGTAATGTAAAGGTTAATGTGAAGTTAATTTCGGTAACCACCAACGCGGCTGTATGTATGGCTTCTGCACAAAACCAAGTCGCGTGACACACAGCTCACACCGGCACGCTAATTAGCGCCGCTTAACAGGCATATGTGCGTAAAAGTGTTGAGTAAATGTGGTCATAGAGTACCAGTCACATAAAAGTATCTCCGTGTATTGCTTGAATAATTCACTAGAAGCTTTATACATGCTGTAACACATAAAACGCAGGAGAATTTTCTTATTACTAGAAATGTTTGAATGTTTTCGCATGAATGAGCAGAACAAAATATTTGTTCGGGCCTGAATATTATTCGGTTTGGCTTCGTAACTTGTCTAAAAAGTACATATAAAAGTACTTTGAACGGTATTCAGTTAACTTGAAAATATCCGAGTCTAGATCTTTATGTAAGGAAAAGGAACTGCTGGGCACTTTAAGGTCCAGTATATAGATTAGGTTTAACATTAAAAAGGCAGGCGGTGTACGTGTAAACTTAACACTGAGGCGCGATCGTGTAACCGTTGTTGCCGAGGAGAACTAGTAAGTATTACATAGTCTGAGTGTGTGTCTGTAGCCTCATTTATCCAGCACGCAAAGCGCATGCGCAGTATTATATTGTAGTCGGTGGCCTGTCTGGCTCTGCAGTATTTTTCCACATTATCTCATAAACGGGACAATTTTCGGAAAAAGTTATTTGACATAAAATAAGTGTTTTGATTTTCTTTACAACTTTCGTCTGAAACATTTCTCAGTCTGAGAAGAATTCAGCGAGGTATTACCATAAACGTAAATAGATCTTCATGTAAAGTACGCGTTACTCTTGTCAGATTTTAATGAAACTTTAATTTTCTCAACAGATTTTCGAAAAATACAGAAATATAAAATTTCTTTAAAATTCGCATAGTGGGAGTCGAGTCGTTCCATGCAGACAGACAGACAGACAGAACGAAGCTCTTAGTCGCTTTTCGTAATTTTGCGAACGCGCCTAAAAACTACATTCTGTCCACACAGCGCGTGTGTGTTGTGTGGATCCAGAGAAAACAGAGATTGTAACCTTACGCAGTATTCAGTGATTGTTTTTTATAAGCTACGCGTAGTGCGCCGTAGGAACTAAGTATATAAGTCAGGTTAATTGCGTCTTTAAAGTGTTTACCTCTTTTCTAGACAGTGAAAATACGTTTGAAGTACATAACATATATGATCATGAACCGCAAATGTTTTAGACAGTTCTGTATATTGCCTAAGAGGAGATGAAAACAAACAAATATAGAAGTTAAATTATCATTTCAAATTTGGATGTTTATCCAATTTTACAGTTCGACATATAAGTTTTAAGCGAAATTTTTTACATTAAAACTAATGTACTGTGGGATACGGACTGTCGATACCTGAGCTCCTTGACGGGGCACACAGGGTAGTCAGCACGGCCCGGCCGCTGCTTTGCTTAAGTCGGCACGGCCAGGCAACTTTATACCTGGTCCAGAAACGTTTAATCTCTTGGGAGTAAGTTGTCTGTCAAAATTTGATACTGGATCGCGTCATAAGACGGCTAGGACAGTGAATAAAGCAAATCAGAGTGCTATGAATTACTTTGTTAGAATTTCTTGACACACAACACCATTGTTTAAAAGCAACTGAAGATTCCTGCGAGTTATGCGACGGTGTTTTTAAAATGGGGAGAAAACTGTTGTATATGCGTGCACTTTCTGTCACTCTTACCAGTTTGCCCCTTTCTCCGGCGTCAAAGGGGATCAAATTAACTGCCGAGAAGAATACTTAGTGTATTAGAAATTTGCTGTAGATTAGTTAAGTGGCAACTCTTATACGAAACTTTTTAGGAATGTAATCCCATCTGCCTATGGAGTAGGCCTGTATATGTAACGACTTATTCTGCTCCTTTTTAAAAATATGTAAGAGCAGAAAGCCTTTGTTATCCTAAGATCTAATAAAACATTCATCATGAGAAATGCACGATTCGGCCCGAAATTTTTTCGAACGTTTTACGAGTATTTAGGGCACGTTGCTCATTTTGACTGGGCATTCAAAATGGGTGGCTCTGTTTACGTTTTTAGAGGTATGGACGATTATTGTCCCAGGTGAAGCAGAGGCCAACTGTTGTTCTTTCGTGTTTAAGTGCTGTGACGTGCAGGCCTGTTGTTCAAATGGGTCGGAGTTATTGGCGCGATATTGTAACACAGAATTAAAAGTACTAAACAGCTGTCGGGTTCCGTAACAGGCGGTTCTTGAGTAGCTGAAGGACTGTCAGATCCTCAAGAAGGACTTCTGGCCCAGGGGCTCGTATATGGTAATTAATGATCCCTTTATTTAAGAATACTGACGACTCTATGTTTGTCGCTGCAAAAGAGAGGATTTTCAAACCGATATTTATAAATTGTGCAGTACAGCTTTTCGAATAATATGAATTTCAACGAAAAACGATTGAATTGGAAAATTATAACTTATCAGATCAAACATTGCTTTAGAAGATCACATACATAAACGAGTTAAAACTTTTAGCTTATTTTGGCTGCAGTTAACGTAGGCTGTTCGGGAGACGGTATCCTAAACATGACGCTGCATATATTTCAACAGATCTGTGGAACTGGGTAATGCTCAGTATGGCGAAACATCCCAAAAGAGACTCCGATTAAATTTCTATGCAGTACTATAAATTCCTGCATACAGTAGTAGGGTGTAATTTGTCTAGAGTGTTTTTATATGGATCAGGTTGTTGGACGTTAGAGAAAGATCAAATTGGGAAAACTGGAGAAGTCAGGAACGCTTTCCATGAGCGCAGCTGCCAGAAACCTGACGACGGATCGTAAACATGCTTAGAATAAAAGGGAATTTCGGATAGTAAATACATAATAATAATAATAATAATAATAATAATAATAGGGAACTATCATAAAGCAGTAGAAGAACTGGAAGCAGTATCTGAAAATCGACTCCCGGATGTGTTGTAAAAGTATTAACCATTACAAGCCTAAGACAAGGTCAAATTCGAAGTCACTCTGCAACTGTCTTCCGTCTTGGTGTGAACTCCCCCCTGCGGCTAATGACCAGGTCTTATTAACCCTTTAAAGACGAAGCGTATCTGTTTTAGATAAGGACTCAGTGCGTACCGCGCTGTAAACACTCTCCACTTCGGTTATAAAAACCAGTCTCTTAATGTTTTATAAGGCAAAAGTTGCTGTTTGTTCTGAGATCCGTACAAAACACATAAACGCAATGTGGGCACCACGTAGAATTTTTTAATGTTAAACTTGGTGGTATGTAAAGTTACCGCTAGGCTTGAAAAGGTTAATCCGTGAATTAAGCTATGAAAGTTAACGTGATGATAAGCTTTGATATTCATTATTCAGATACACAGTTTTTACATTGATGTGGTGGCAGTAACTCTTTTACCTGCCCCACCCATTTAAACCTTTGAGGGCCATGACCTTTCCCTGTATCTTTCCCAAGTGCAGTAGAAGTGTGTGTGCTGTCACAGAAAGCCATTCTCCCGCATCCCGCATCAGATTAGTTCTCCTCCAGCGCACACAGAATATTAGACCTACGCTGTCCCTTTTATAGAGAATTTTCACTTGGAACTCACAAACATATGAATTACTTTCTGCACTCTTTGTTGTCGGTAGCAGAATAAAATATTCTGTGCATGACATATTAAGTTAGAGGGCGCCAGCCCTGACGCAGAACGCCAAAACAGTCGAACAGTTTCTCACACTACGGCGCTGGTACTCATCCCTTTGTAAGACATATTCTTATACAAAGAACTTCCCCCTGACTGGGTATTGATGTTCAGTGTAGAATGTCACAGAATTTGAGATTACATCGGAAGCGACACGCACGTGTTGAATCTGTTATTTTCAAAGTTCAGCGCCTGTCACTAGGCAAGTGTTGTTAAGGGCTGTACAGCAAGTGGAAAGAACGTGCTCGAGGAAAGATATTTTCACTAAATGGTAAATTTTTTCTTTATTCTTTTTTTACGCTATAAACGTTGTATAGAATCGATTGAGATGTGAAGATATTCGGAATGGCGAGTAGGCAGAGATATGGAAGTTTTATGGCCCAGTTACTTTTTTTCCAGAATTCAACCTTAGAGATATAATCTTTGAATAACTTCAGTCAGGATGCTCAACAAAAGGGATTAGAGCAGGATTAAAGCCGGAGTATCTTAGCTCGTTTAGTGAATAAGCAACTGGATTTCCGTCCAAGGAATCTTAGTTCAATTGACAAAGAAGCAAGGATTTAGATCTTCTCCAAAGCTTCCAGACCGTGTCTAGTTGTCATCCAACATGTTATTCACTGGGTAATGGGGGATTTCCCCAGAGGCAAAGCGGCCTGGGCGTGAGACTGACCACCTTGCTCTGTCTAGTATCGTGATGTACGATGAGTGGAATTGTACCTTTTCTTCCCTGTATTGTTTCATTTTATACGCACGGACAGTTTTTTAATTTTATGTTCGTATATGGTATCAGTACAGAGTCTTACTCCTATAACAAGCTGCCAAGTGTTTATGGAAGTATTTTTTATAATTTCCTTATGTACTGCATGTTCTCCCATGTCAACCATTTTTAATCGTCGTCACAGTACCAAAGGGAGGTCGGGAATGTGTGCAGTTTTCACAACAGTTCTGCTTATCTTGCCATAAGCCTTGTGCCTGAGATTCAGTTATTAAAACAGAACGTTTTTACTCCAGCATTAGAGCAGAGGTACGTTTATGACAATATATAAATAAAAAAACCTATATTACTTTATAATTTACTAAGCCCATTTCTAGATCCCACCCTGTGGAGAACTCGCTTTGGAAGAAGCTACAGACCTGCTGGAAGACAGACTACAGACTGAATGAAGTATATATTACGTGGAAACAAAGTTGAAGGAAAAATTTCAACCCCTAAAAACCAGTGTTTTGTTTAATACGTAAATTCCACAGTTAAGCAGCTATGTCAGTTTCTTATATTACATCGCGTCTTCGGTACGATGACTGGTGAATAACAAACTGGCAATCGGGGGTGGACTAATCGAGGAAATTGCGTGGAAATTCAAATAAGGAACCTTTCGAATACAAATCTAGAGAACTACTGCTCTACCAGTATTCTGGTAGTAGATCTGGAGTTCCGCCTTATTTATATGAAAAAAATTTATTAGAAAGAAAAGATGTCACGGATTCCGCATAAAATATGCGTTTGTCTATTTTTACGGCAATATTAATGGCTTTTGAATGAGATTTTCTGTGGAGACTCGTGACGGACACATTATTATAAATTCTGTATGAAACTTTTTTAAATTTTAATCTTGATTCTCTTTTAATATTGTCGAACATCACCAGTTTAGGATCATATTTAGGGATTACAATGTTAGGTGCATTTTGACTGAAATAACTAAAAAATGGTGTCAACTAAAACACGTTTTATGTTTAGTTTTAAGGTATGAGAAGTCGCAAAATGTGTGCGTGCTGTTATCGCTTTGTGCTAGCTGCCAGCAACATTTTACTCTCAACGTGCAATTTTCTAACAGCTTATCGAAACATGTGAGAGAGCTGGACCAGGACTTAACGTAAATGAAGTCAGAAATAATAAATAAATAATAATTGTTAATGATTAATACTAGTAGTATTAATTGTTAAATAAAAATTAATAATAAGTATGAAAATAATTGTGCTTTCCAAACAGTAATTAACATATTATACCCATAATAAATTAATTGTTTTACCAGTATAAATCTAATCGGTGTTTCGTAATTGTAAATGTCTATAATTATAATAAATTCATAGTTAAATCAGATGGTGATGGTGTGCTACGTTATGCTTTTTAAACAATGAAGTTTCACATCCAGTTACCAGTGTATCTCTAATAGGTAAATAGAAACTGGTTCTCAATGTCATGTTATTTTTGTGTATTTCCTGTGAAGTGGTACGCACCAATTCAGCGAAACCAGTGAATTTTAAATTAACCAACATTGAGCTCACGACCCATAATTTACGAACTACTTTTTTAGTCAGTGCGTAATCCATCAGGTATATATTAACCTGCTAAGTCAACACTGAAAGTCGTTTTTAGGTAAATAAGACAGACTGATATGCTACTAGTGTGAATAATGGTTCTTCAGGTCGATACGTTTTGTTCCTGCACGATGGAAGATGCATTAAGTTCAGCGTAATGGATGAATACGGTGACAGATATTAAACATGACACTTTATACATCACACAATGCACTACCATGGCTTGGAGTTGTAATGGAACAGAACTCGAGGCCAAATCGGCCTATCGGTAGGCGTGTGTGGCACTGCCAGCCGACACGTACCACAGTATCCGTCACTTAATCAGTAATCAGAATTCTGAAGTACACATCTCTCGTTACAGCATAGCTGCTGGCCCAAATAATGAAGTGGGCTGAATATTATTAAGAAATTCATAACTTGTGATCGCACTGAGTTGGCTGTGATGGATGTGGCATGTGGTAGGCATATACATGTACCAGACAGTATACTCCTACAAGACCTAAGGGGTCTATTTGTCACTCTTATGCACATAGGGGCGGGAATAAGTAGACGCAGTTGGGTTCATGTGGCCTAGAAAACGGTCCAGTAAGATGTCACTGTTAACACCATAAAGGCATGTCGGCCATGATGAAAGATATCTAACTAATGAAATTTGAGCCTTTATGAGTCAGCTTCGTGAGGACTAATGCCTTGCGTCTATTAATTAAATAATTGTGACGCTTATTATTATTATTATTATTATGTTATAAATGTGATCGCGTTCATAAATAGCGTTTCGTTTCGTTTCGTTTTGTAGTCCTTCCCTCTTCTGCCTGCTTGTTCACAGTAGGTTGTGAGCGTTTCTATTGTCACTTGATCACACTCAGAAACACACCACAGTCGGTAGGACTCCTCCGGACGATGGATGTTAATAAATATGAGTCTGTAAAATGTGTCTGGCCGATCCCAGTGGCTGCGCGGACTCAGGCGCGGGTCTGCGGAGGCTCACTTGCTAGGACTGCTAGTTCGAATTCCGCCGGAGACGTGGGTGGTCTGTCTCTTGTGAGTATTGTGTGTTGTGGCGTAAAGGTTTCTGCCTCGGGCTGATCACTGAGTGTGATCGTGATGCCTCGATAATGAGGAGGCCCTGGTCCACTACGCGCTGTTGCGCCATGGAAAAAAAAAGTGCATGATAATTTGGCACTACCAAGATCATGGAGGAACAGAACTCATCTTTATACTCTACCCAAGCGAAGAGGATGCATGAGTAATCGGTGACGAATTTTGTAAATATTTTAACACTTATTCCTTTGTTAATTGCTGGTTATATTTAGTATACAGGTTGTACCGAAAATGCTTGGACAAACTTCAGGATTTCGTTCTCCCACACCAAAAGAAGGAAGAAAGTTTATATCGATGCATATTCGCAGACAGTTTTTGAGGTACACCCCCTGCGTTTTGCCCGACTTCAGTCCCTTAGAGTTTCATCTGTGGGAAAACTTAAGAACCCTAGTGTATTCAGCTTAATTCAGAATGAAAAGACGTTCCATCAGTGCATCTTTATGCCTGTCAAACCATTGGCAACCGCTCTGGATCCTTTGAAAGGGTACGACAGTCTATGACCAGACGTGTCCATGCGTGTGCTGTTTCAAGTGGAGGACAGTTTGAGCTTCCTTGCGAATTTTGGCTTGATAAACAATAAGAACTCAACACTTATGAAACTGGGAACATGTACTGTGAATGTATTATGTCAGGTGCAAGTAAAATATTACATAGTCAAGGTACTTATTGTTGAATGTACTTTTTACATTAAACTCAAAAACACTGATTTCCTGACTATGTTTGTGTAAACGTTTTTCTCTGTTTTCGTGTGAAAAATTCACTCTTTGTGTTTCTCCAAGCACTTTAGATGTATTCTGTATTGTAATTTAAATATGACATAGAATGCCATGTTCTTTTTTGAACATGATTACGCATTAAGACTACTTCAGGACGTTCCCAAGTTCCAGTGTGCTAGTATGTCGTAGCTGCCTGGTCCATTATGTAATCACGTTATATGTCTCTGGCCTATAATTAGTGAAGATGAAGAGAAATTGTGGGCACTTCCTGGTTGGAACCCCAGCCCACCACACGCTGAGTTCTTCTTCCCTTTGTCAATAAGTAACCATCAACCGGATCATTGTCTGAGAGTCCTTAGAAGTTCATGACGAGGATTTTCAGATGAGGATGGGCAAATTAATTTTCAGCCTGAACTGAAGGAGTTTGAATCGATATTGTGGTGTGAAAGGGAACCTAGTTTTGCAATCGTCTTTCATTCTCCTAAGGGTACTGTACAGCACTATGGACATAAGTTTGAGTGGTGTTGTGTTGCATACCACGCAGTGGAGTGGTTAAACCAACTCTGTAATCGAGATTTCCCCGGTTGAGTTCTCTTACAAAAGCGGGTCCACGAGCTGATTTGTTTTAATGGGTTTCAGTCGCCACATTTTGATATATTGCTTTAAAACTGACCACACCAGTCCTTTGCTCATTCCTCGCAATTCATCACCGACTTCCTTTTTTGTACTCGATGCCATATTAGTCACTCTGTTCTTAAATTGCCCTTAAGAGAAGTCTAATTATAAGAAAACGATTAGGCTTGAGCATGGGAATCCCCAGGCGACATTCGAAACAAAAGACTTCCTGAATAAGATGGAAAATATAGTTCGATATTAGATTAAAACCCTTAAGTTTCATAATATGCGGAGAAATAAATAACGTGTGACCTGGCTCAAAAAACTGTAAGCTATGAAACCAGCAACCGAAATATATTGGCATACAATCGAAAATACATAAATTCTCTGAAGCTGTAATAAAACACTTTGTGCTCATCTATTTAACAGATTTATAAATTTTAATTTTTTGCTTTTAATATGAACGAATTTCGCACTGCTGTGTTCATTGAACGATTCTGAGGAGACGTAATTAAACCGAGAGTCTCAAAACCTGCAGTACATTTTCTCCTATATATTTAAAAGCAATTACGCATTTTTAATCGCCATAGCAATTAAAAATTTCATGTATTTTTTGTAACTGTGATTGTGTATTGTCCTTCCCGGTTCGACGTGATACCACACTCATACATCCTATTATCCCGATTCATCAAATAACGATTGGAAACCCAATATTGTAATATAATAGTTTCCGGTAACAGAGACTCTATCGAGCTCNACAGACGGACAGACAGACAGACAGACAGACCAGACAAGCAGACATTACGAAGCTAATTGTTTTCGCAATTTGCGAACACGTCTTAAAAACAGCATGAGTGAAACTCCTTTTAAAACTGAGCAAAAGATTGCACAGTATAGTATTACTAAACTTTCGGATTTGAGCTTAGCGTTAATGATGTGAAAACCAAGCCGTAACACTGCCCGCATTTTCTGACGCTTTTAACGCCTCCATTGTATCATATAGAATAGAGTATTAAGCTTGCCGTGACAATGTCAGTCAACTAATGACGTGGTACTTACCACGACCAGATTTTTTGCACTCTACAAACATTCTGTGCCTAAGTGCTGCTTTATGAAAACGTATGGGGGAGAGGTAAAGCCCAATGCCTTCTTACCTTTGGCATTAGGTGGAGGAACGTGGAATGCTTCGTACACCTGCTGTTTTATACCAGAAGAGAAGGCTACTGTGGGGCTCGTAGATGCCGGATAAAAGGCCGAGTGGGTCACAGAAACGGCGTGGCGATAACGCGAAGGGAAGTCTGCTGCTGTTCGCAAAATTACTTGTCCTGTGAAGAACTTCACATCGTTTTCAGAAGTTGTGGTGTCAATTTAATCCAGTTAACAGCCTTACACTCTATGTTTGTCAGATACATTTTAATATTATGTTCCCATCTACGCCGAGAACATGCACGAGATTAATTCTCTTCAGTTTCGCCGAAAACGCTTCAATATGCTGTTAATTATTGCTTTTGTGCGTGTTGCATGTTTCAGCATTAAGTAAAAAAATCGTATCTTAACACGGTACCTTAGACGATTCTCAGTTTGTCCTATGCGTATGTACAAAATACAGTGCGTGTATCGGGTTTCTTTCCCGGTGGGAAGGCGGCCGGAGCATGGCGTTGACCACGTACACCTTCTAGCGCCGAGGTTAAAGAAATATAGAGCTATACCTCTACTCCCCCTGTGGGTCTTCATGGCCTCTTGTGGGACATATTTATAGATATAAAATTGTCTCTTGCTTTGTGAAGGAAAGACGTACAGAAGACATAAATCCTGCATCCGCCTGGAAATTATTCTCAAAATTTCTGGAAGCACTGCGAAATTTGGTATTGTCACAGAGGCGAGTAGGAAACCAACCTTCTTTTTTGGTTGTGACACCGTGTGGTAGGGTAGTAATGTACTGACTTTTCGGAGGAAAGTCGTTAAATTTCTGGCAGACTGCACGGCGTCACATCTCAGCAGACGGCAAACTTTGCGAGAGATTGCTTAGTACGTAGTTTGAAAAACGCAAGTGCACGAGTCGCTGTGCATATGGCCTAACTGTAATTAATTGATTAATGAATTACAAGGCTGTATCTGTCTTCGTCGCGTCCTTTCCATGGAGTCTTGGGCTCCTCTAATTACACAAATGTTTTAAATCCTGTTTAGGCGGCCATTAAATGTACGATGGAAATTTTCCGGTTTGCCAGGGCGTCACAGGAAAAGGCTAATCTAGTACACATACGTGTAAATGTCCAAGTACGATTCGATATTCAGCTCCAGTGTCTAGGCAGACTAAGATTTCGTGAAGAATTTGTTATATCTTCTTGGAACGATAGTTTTTGTGTTTTACGTACATCTTATTCGTAACTGGAAAAGTGACTGGCTTCAGTGCATTACTGTTCAACCTGAACTTCGGTCTGAGATCCGCGAGTGATGAAATGTATGTAGTCTTATCTGCGTCAGTGTGCGACCTACTTTCTGATATTATTCGAAGTTTTTCTCCTGTTCGAAACTATTGGTTTTCCTCCTCTACCGGCATATCTCTTTAATTTCTCTTCTACTCTTATCCTTTACCGATGGTGCTTGCAGAAATACTTCGACGCTGAGTGTGGTTCAGTGGCCGCCCTGGACTCGTTCCTATTTCAACCATGTTACAGATTCGCTCAGGCATATTCAGTCTCATTTTCTGTGCCCTTCTATTTTATCCTGTACCTGAAAGTTAATCGTTTTATACTAGTCAAATGCAGATAAAATTCAGTGGTTTCCAGCCATTAAATTATTGTACTTTGAATCCGGGTAGGTAGATTTGGAATCGAAACATTTCATAAAAACTGTATAAAGTGGGAGGGAAAGAGGACAAGGTGAGCGGCGGTAGAAGGAGGGAAAAATGATACCGCAGGAGATGGAAAGAGAAAAGTTGAAGGAAGAATTCAGGGAAGAAACAATTAAGGGGTGGATTAGAAAACAGATTGAGAGAAACTGGGGAAGTAGGGATTAAAACACGATATTAAGAGGGAAAGTACTGTACAAGAAAGGAGGAACATATGTGAGTGCATTCTGCTGTGCGCTTCAGTGTAATTATTCCATGAATATATACGTCAGTCCTTTGAGATGTGACGCTGTGTAACCTAATCTAACGGCTTTTTACTCGGTTTTACCATGTACAGACGTATATTATCCCCCAGTTTACGCTTCTGTATTTTGAGTGCCCTTCCCTTCAGATTCTGTAACTACATTTCAGTTTCCATTTCTCATGTCTCCCATAGTTACGTGCTACTCGCCGTGTCAGTTTCTTCCAATACGTCTACCTGTAAGCAGACTAGTAGGTCTCTTCCATCCTGAACCACGAGAGGGGTTCCTATGACGGAGTTAAAATGCTTTGATGTAGGAAGAAAATGAGGAAGCTCATGTAGGCTACATTAATCCATTATTTTCAAATTCTCCTGGACGAACTTCGGGAGGCTTCTAGAATCTTCGGTTCCAGGATTTTCGTGGGAGTAACTCATATCCTTAGGAACTTTATATATATATATATGATTTTATTGTAACACAAGGAATGGATGTGAAGAATCACATAAATGTTTGTGGGTATATGGACGTGGAAACTTTGCTTTGAGTTACAGGCTTCTAAATAGTGAGACCACATCTCCAACCCCCACCCACACCCACCCCCACTTCAGAAAGTTAAAGAGTCTAAAATATTCGAATATTATCAGTACATGAATGTCTCAAAATCTGTAGGTGTCACAGGTATATTGTGTCAGTAGAAGACAGTTTTTGTTTACGAAGGAGGCGTAAAGTATATAGTAGAATTGAATTGTTAAATAACTGTAATTTGAAATAAGATGCTTTTCGCAATGTATTACCTATTACATATTATATAGATGCTTAACAGTTTCAAGACCAACTTTTATATAAATTACATACAAAATTCAGTTCTATCTTATAGAGTACATATTGCATGTTTAGTGCAACCCGTTTAAGGAAATAATCCGTATTGGTCTGAGTTATACAAAATAAATATGTTACGTGGGCGAATTCAGAATGTCTTAGCGCTGCAGCGGACAATACATGTACTTACCACTCGGCTTTAAACTGTTAAAATTTGCAAGAACTAAACCAACATTTCAGTCAACGTTACTTGCTCATTCCCACAAAGCTGTGTGTTACATTGGAATTGCACAGCGAGAATTTTCATAATTTGATACCCTAACGACATAATGTTAGGTTGATAGAATCAAGGACTATTAAGTGAGCGCAACATGAAACACGCATGAGATAAAAATAATGCTATCAAATTTTCATACAGAAAAATTCGCTTTAAAAGGCTACTTGGGAGACTTGGGCGAACGTGCGAATATGTTGTTAAATTTCATCTAAATTTATCCACGCTAGTTTTATGGCAATAGAAGAATAGAAAATAAAATATAAAGCATTGCTAACCGCTAACCAATAAAATAGAAAATTTTTGTCAGTAGTAAGGTGGACAACCTATTAAGAATTGATGAAAGCATATTGCTTGAAATAGTGAGCTATAGACAACATTTACAGTCCCAACAGTGTATTTATCCACGCTCCTATTGAATAAAGCTGTGCGCTGAAGTAACTTGTTTGCTATAATAAATTTTTTGACTCATCATATTCTCATTAACGTACACACTTTGTATGATCTGTAATTAGTTTTTTTAGGGGCGTTTACATCGATTTCTAGCAAAACGTTTTGTAATGAATATAGATTCATTACTTTTGGGGATTTACAACAGTTTTGATCTATAAACACGCCGGAAAGAACAATGGTGAATACGATCATACGTGCCTTGTAAAAGAAACTCATAGAACCTGCTTTTCTGCAGTAAGTTAAAGGTAAAGCTATCCCTTTACAGGCCTGGACAAGCCCTAAGGATGCCAGGAGGTTAAGGCTCGTAGAAATTTCTCGACAACCGGCACGTGAAAGTGGTAGGTTTTCAGACTTACCTACCAGCCGCTTTTTGCCCCCTCCCCCGCAGGAAATAGTCGTGGAACTCATGTCTGTTAGAGACTGAGTCGACCCCAGGGCCAGTGACACCATCGGCAATCGAACCCGCGACCTTCCGGCTTATAGCGCAGTGCCTCAACTAACTGCGCCACCGCGTGCTCACATTTCCCTGCAGTACTGCCATCAAATACCACTTAACTCGTGAGTAAGCGTGGGAGACTTTGTTTCAGGGAGAAGAATTATATTAAAACCACTCTTGGTGAAATAGAACATGAAGGTCTGGACTGGATTCAACAAACACGGGGTCCAGCAGCTAGTTTGTGCGAATGTGATAACAAAATGCAGAGATCCGTAATGCAAGAAAATTCTTGACAGCTGTGTGAACATCAACGTTTTCAGGAGGTAGTGAATAGGTTATTCCCAACTATTGCTTTTGCATTACTAAAGTCGTTTGAAATGTGTTTTGACATTAACCCTTTAAAGACGAACCGTATCTGTTTTATATAAGGACCCAGTTCCTACGCCGCAGTAAACAGTCTCCGTCTCGGTTATAAAAAACAATGTCTTAATATTTAATAAGGCAAAAGTTGCTGTTTGTTCTGAGATCCGTACAAAACACACAAAAGCAATATGGGCACCACGTAGAATTTGTGAATGTTAAAGCTGGTCGTGTATAAAGTTACCGCTAGGCTTTAAAAGGTTAATCTAATTTTCTAGCATGCCTGCGAAATAAGTGTTTATATTCCACATGGAATGTGCAATATTACCAGACCCATTTCTCACAAACTGCTCTCTTTGCAACACGTGTAAGTAACTGTGTTCTTGCATTAGTCCATCAGTACTCTTTCCGTTAGAAACGCTAGCCAAGTCACGCAAATATTTTTACTATCATCGTAAATAGGCAGTATAGTAGTATACAGAACACTGTTCGTGGTACAAGCACAAACTCTGTCGCAGCTACTGCGCTTGCTGTCGATAAGTGTAGTTTGCTGCGGACTGGTGTGAATTGTTTGGTGTTAGTTTACAATGCTGATGCCACGGAAAGGACCCACAAACCAAGGACCTCCACATCACTCTCGAGCTGTTACGCATCCCCGTCCATCCTGCTTTCTTACATTCCTCTCTATGTATTCTGTCCACAGAAACGGTCATAATGTTCCCACGTCATAGTCTTCTCTAACATCATATATTTTATTCTGCTTGAAATGGGTATATGTAAGTTCCTACACGGGCAGGGTCGGGTGCAGTTAGGATGTGTAAATTCCTACATCGGGATAGGTAAATTTCTACAAAAGGTGTTTGTAAGTTGTGACACGAGACTAAATTTTCCCTCCCACTTGTTCCCGAAGTGGGACTGGCAACAAAATTAATCTGGTAGGTGTGCAACAAACTTTAAACACCAACAAATGCACAAAGAGTTTTTTTCTCGTCAATTATAACACTCCTACATGTTTCGACCCTGCTGGGTCATCCTCAGGGAGAAACCTTCCGTTGTCGTTACGCTATGTTGCACTATACAGTTGAGCGAGAATGTGCTGTTGACTGTGCACAGCAGTGCACAGTCAACAGCACATTCTCGCTAAGGTTTCTCCCTGAAGATGACCCAGCAGGGTCGAAACATGTAGGAGTGTGTTATAATTGACGAGAAAAAGAACTCTTTGTGCATTTGTTGGTGTTTAAAGTTTTTTGTATAATATAGTGCACGGACATGGAACACATTAAAACTGGTAGGTGTGGTTAAAAAATTTATATTACAGCTTAAAATGTCATGCGTTGTATAACAGTAGCTGCTGTACAGCAGTGGCATTGTTGTTGTTGTTGTTGTTGTTGTTGTTGTTGTTGTTGTTGTTGTTGTTGTTGTTGTTATATGGAAGTAACATTTTTACTATTGTACGGAAATAATTATAATAGTGTATAAGTTTATATATATATTAATTCAGGAGCAAAAGAAGGAACTGTCCGGAACAACCATACACTTTGAGGAAGTTCTATCTATACTTGTACAAGCAGTAAAAGTGACAAATATGTTGTAACTCGGTGTTCCGCCTTTGCTTATTTCGAGATTGTTATTAGAAAACTGTGGCTACCAAAATAAACACTGTGAGGACATCTGTCCAAAGTTTAGTAGCAGTAAACGTCACATGTAGGAAGAATACCGAGGTCAGTGAAACTACTCTTTATGACACACTTTGAACTTCACCAGGGCGTTTTGCTTGAAAACTTAAGTATATAAACCCTGGAAAACCAACCCCTGATTGCTTTCTCTTCTGAGTTCTCACATAGGCTGGTCCATGTCGAACTGTGACTGCCGCTGCTGGTTCACGGGTTACACTTTGTATTCTTGTGTTTAATAACTAAACTTCTTGCTTTGAAAAGTACTTTAGCTCGTCACGACAGCCGATATACAGCATTACCTTCTTCCCAGCCTTGCGAAGGATTCAAACCCTCTGGCTCCTAGACGTGACAATATCTAAGATACGTCCGTCTATCCACGAACATATTGGGAGTACAACACATATCAGGTCCTTCAGTGTGTTTGCACTTCCTTAAAATTCTGTTTTCCACTCTATATTTTATTTTTGTAGGCCATAGCTTTAACAAATTGGAATATGGAAATGCGCCCTGCTGAATATTCCTTGAACATTTTCTGTATATAATTCAGTTTCATTTGGGATTTCTGTTTTTTTATGGATCAGGTTCCTGATCGAGCAGTGCGGATTTTAATGTAGGTATCTGCCTGGATGCCCTTCAAAACTTCGAGGAAATTAAAAATTTGTGGGTGGTGGTGTTAAAGTTGGACTTGAGGACTGCGTGGAAGAATTCACAAGCATTGGTAATGTTCAGTAAGTTGTGGAATTCAGAGGACCATATTTGTGGAGGGAAAATGCTCTCTTCACTGATGTAAGTCTCAAATAAGTAATCGCAGAATTCGTCCAGGTTTTGCTGCTGTGGTTTTATAGCCATTAACTCATCAGTGAAGCACTCACTCACCTCTTCTGGGCGAAACAAGGGAAGTCCGTATGTATAGATTAAGCATTTGCCTACTTCAGATTTACCTGTGATATACTGTTTTGCGAGACCCAGTTGCTGTATTTTGCGATACCAGGCTTGAAATAGATGAAAGTGGCATCCTTGAATTATGGAATGTGGAAAAACTGTCTCAATTGCTGTTTTGGTCGCATTTTCAAAATCGATAACAAATAATGAAGGGCTAACACCAAGATCTTTAAGTTTATTTAACTACTTAATGTAGGTATCGGAGGTTTTGTCTGGCAAAAGGGCAAACACTAAGGGGATACACACGTTATTTACTAGTCCATGGATAATATATAACCGATAGAAACATCCGAGACAGTACTCGAAAGTTGCATCCATGTACACTCTGCTTACGGTCTTCAAGCACATGATGTTATTTTCACATGACAGAAGGACGATTTCATTTTCAGCGTCATTTTCTAACAACAATTCTTCATCCCGATTTGTTCTACTGACGACTGAATCCAAAGATTCCTGGACCTCGCCTCTTGATTGCGGTAAACTGGGGTAAACGCTTAACCTGTCATTATATAAATTGCGTCTTATATGTACGTGCAACGTCCACTGTTGCTGGTTCATTTTCTCTGTCACGTTGGGAAACCTCTGCACGAAGGATTTTTGAAGGTCTTTCAGTTAAATCGTTCAAAGGTTTTCTTTTACAAGCATTATTAACTTCTTGTCGATTGAGGTTGTTTTCTTCACAGTGGTTATGGTTGAACTCACACTTGCTAAAGTCACTTATTTGTTCTGTTTCAGCTTGTGTGTACACTTTAGCTCGACAAGTTTTATGAACACGGGGCCACGTGTAAACATGACTTTTTGAAACATGATGTTTAAAAAATTTAAAATTGTTCACCACTAACATGGGTTTATTTTTTTCACTTATAATAAATCATATGTCCATAATATAGCAGCATATCACGTGCTAGTGATGTGTAGGACGTTGTGCTTGCTTGTGCCTGGCGAGAGGTTGTGACTTGCAGGACGCTTTGCTTGTTTGTTCCCACACCACATTCATCTGAATGGACTGGGGGGTCAAACAAAGCATGAATGCATTTACCAGAAAAATTGACCGTGTAGGAATTTACACAGCTTCTTTTAGCAAATCTTTATACCTGCACTGGCCATGTAGGAACTTACCAACCCCGCTTGAAGTAGAGCAGAGGGACCAGGAGGATATTAAAACGTTAAGTATGAATTTCTTGGTGAAACGTAAAGATTGACTCTGAAAATTTCCCAGGTCTCTATGTAAGTGGGGGGGGGGGGGGGGGGGGCACATCGTCAGTCACTGTTATTGCATGTTCAGTTGTAAGAAGCTTTTAGTGTACGTTTAGTGTGTGTTATTAACTATTCTACAGACACTTGTCTAAAGACATCACACAACAGTGTTAAAAAACCCTGAATGTTTTGCGCTATGCCAATAGCTAAACTTTCAGTATACCCTCCCTCTAGTTAATTGCTCCATTCTGCCGATTCGGTAGCAAGTTTCATGCTATATCTAGCGGGTTACAGAGGGTCGAAGCTTGGAAAGACGTCATCCGCCACATCAGTGGTACTACATTCTGTGGACCCTGTGTAGAAGGAAATAAGAGAGCCCAACAAGAAGCCGTGCAAGCAGGTCAGGCCCCGTGAGGGCTGTGAGACCCTGCTGACGCCACTGGATACGACACCGTAAAGACCGGCTATGAACTGATGTTACTTGGACGACACTTGGGGCTTCTCTAGGCACTGCAACACAATGCCGCGCACTTGAATTCCTCCCCTTTCTTTTATTACGACAGCACGTTCTTATGTCTCATGCACAGTGCATCTCTCATATTTGTTCCAAGCATGTATATTGCAGCATATTTGAAGAAAAATGCACTGAAGAGTAAATTTGTAAATCACCGGTGACATTTTTCCTTATGAATCGTGTTGCTGAATGCATTGTTAAAATTATACCGCATATCACAATGAAAACAAAGCGCAAATATCACAGTTGGTTCCGCATGAAACATATTTCAGCAGTCATCGCCCTGCTACATCGTTGCATGTAAAACCAAATATTTGTCCGCCACAAACTAGAGCTGCTAACTCTTGGAATCTGCGTAGCAAAACAAACATATTTCAGTTTACAAAATGTAATATTAATATATAAATACGAAGCCCACAGCCTTTCAATATGCAGAAGGAAAATAAAGGCTACATTCGAGACGTAAAGTCCTCTTACATACTGGTTTATTTTAATATTTCATACTTTATATGGGTTTTGAATCGTCGCGTTGTTTGTTCATTCAGACTGTTTTAACAACACACTTGATGCTGCACATATATATATATGGTTAAGATATGAATGTTACTATGAATGCTGAGTGTGTTCATATTTTGAAAGAGGCGGTGGCAGTGTACTTCAATATATGCTCGTATATCATGTATTTGCCTCGGTAGACTGGGAGAAGCCACAAAAATTTAATTCAGCTTTGTCGATAGCTCGGCCGAGTTCGGTTCCAGGAATTCCCAGACATAATTCCGAAATGTTACCGCGACATCAAGCTTCACGATTTGTTGTGTTCCCCTCCTGATAATTCAAAACGCAAGACTGAAATTATTGGAGACAGAAAAGTCTTTGTATTGGACGGAGAAATATGAATGGTCTGTCAGTCAAGAGGAGACAGTATGTTGCAGGCTATAGAGTCTTTAATTAAAAAGCGCTTTCAGTTTAACTTCACCATCTAAGTTATGTTTAACCAGCATCCTTGAATATAAATTTGAGACCCGTTCCTACACTTTTTCAATTATAAAATAAGAATTAAAAATTTGTTCAAATTTTATTAACACGAAATTTTTATTAGAATTCAAAAATTAATTTTCCTGCATTATTGTAGCTGCTGGTTTCAGACATACATATTTCGGTGTGGTGAAGTTAAGTGTAATTATAAAATAATATTCACCAACTGATACACCGAAATAGATATAATCTTTATTCGTAAAAACCTCCTTCATGTTTGGACCCAGCAGGGTCGAAACATGTAGGAAGTTTTTACGAATAAAGATTGTATGTATTTTGGTGCATTAGTTGGTGAATATTATTTTACACGTATATGAAACGGCGCACGGACATGGAACACATTAAATTAAATGTTATTGTTTCGTAACTGTACTTTGTAGCGTGAAACATTCATTAGCCTGCTTTATTTGCAGTTTCTGTAAATTGTGAGTCCTTCGTTCAATATGACAGCCATTTTTGTCGTTCTCCTGCGTGTGTTTCTACTTTTCATTGGGGAAATTTCCCGTCCAAATATTCATGCCAAATATGGTTCATATTTGCAGAATTAATTTTGAATCTAACAGACCAGACAACCTATGCCAAAATACAAGTATATAGTGACAACGAGCATTATGGTACTGAAGTACAGATCTACATTACTTGAACATTATACGTTGTAATATAATAATACGTATATATACTTGACGTATGGAAGTAGAAATTCTTATTATATTCCATGTGTTAAACAGAATATTATACGTTTATATTCTGGAATATCTGAGACCAGATAGGAGTTGTGTGGGTTGTAAAATTATACGTAATGCCGTTAGTGATTTTATAAGTAGCAGCCACTCTAGTACCATTGTGTATCTGTTTCACTTACGCCTACAGTAATTCATTACACCCATTGAAACCCATACGATACCTTTATATGGGTATATCTGTTAAGCAAAAATATTCAACTATAGCCTTCGGGCAGTCGATGATTTTGAAGAGCCAGTATAGCGAGAGATGTTCTAAATCTCCGCAGAAATTTGAGGGCTGTACTACAGAACGTCACTCTTGACTCCGACATGTCATCTCACAGGAAGGAGGGCATATCGAACATAGGAAGGCTTCACATTTAGGACTATATTTCATGTGTAAAACCATTGCAAAAGCACAAATAATGAAAATGTTAAGATCGTTTTCCTTCTCTCAGCAAACAAAATGTTTGTTGAATGAGTAATACTCAGTAAAATATTTTCTTTTCAGGTAAGTTGATATGCCGTAATAGTACAAGCCTCCGTAAGCCTCCTACCAGGTGGTGTTGTGATGGGGCTTCAAGAGAAGAACCGATACTTCGTAAGTACAGTATTGCATTTCAACAACAGACCATCTGTCTCAAGTGACTGCTTGTAACCTAACAAGTATGTCTGATGTCTGTGTGGTGGGCACCATGGAAAAGAGTACTTAGCATCGGCCTGGATTTAAGCACGTTGTCAGCCTTATAGGAAATGAGACGTGTTAGGTTCAAGTTATAAACCAGTGTGTTCTTTACTGTCTCTGAATTTAAGCTTTAACATGGGTCAACGCCATTACAAACGGGTTTTAGGGACATTGTGATAAGGAATTTCCGTCTGCGTTTGTTGCCTGCCTGTATACACAACACTGAAAGAGAGAGTTAAATGCACCCAAATAAGTGGTTGCTGTTTCATGTTATTGTATTAACAAACTGATAAAACATCCCTCCTGTGTTTGTAACGCATGATTATATTACATCACTTTGAATCACAAAGTAAAATAATGGATAATTGACTTTGCTGGTAGTTATTGCAATAGCAGTTTCATGTAGAATTCCCATTACTGTTTCATATTTTTATTGATATAAAATGCATTGATTACGTGGAATTTGTCCCAGTTTCACCATAAAGTAAATGTAAATTAAGAGTGATTTAACAATGACAGCAAACAAACCACACATGTTTTAAAATAGAATATAACTTTAAAGGATTTCGAATGTCTTTTAGAGTAATTAGCCAGTCGCAACAACGTTCACAGCCACTGCCTACTGCTGTCCATGTGTCTCTTTGCACGTGATAATGTGGAAGTTTGTGACTATCAAGTATTACGTTGAAGCGGAATTCCGTTAATGGAGCCAAGTTATAATTTAAAGCAAATACAGTCAAAACTGTAGGGGGCCGCGGTGGCGCAGTTGGTTGAGGCACTGCGTTACAAACCGGAAGGGCGCGGCTTCGATTCCGATGGTGTCATTGGAATTTTTCATTGACATAATCCTTCCGGCCACACTATGGCCCTCTAACAGAAATGAGTACCAGGAATATTTCCTGGGGTTTAAAGGCGGCCGGTGCGTAGGGCTGACAACCTTACCACCTTCAAGGGCCGATTGCCTAGAAATCCGGGAGCCTCAACCTCCTGGAACCCTAAGGGCCTGTCCAGGCTTGTAACGGGATTGCTTTACCTGTACAGTCAAAACTGTAAACCCTGGGAAGTGAATTGCACTCTGTTAGGATTTTTAATTTTGTAAGAGGGTTGCCTCACATTAATTGTTAATGCACGCTTTCGTAAGATTATTTACACTTTAAGGTAATTAGGGTCCCGAAAAGCGGATACGACATGGTTTTTACTGGAAGTCCGTCGGTCGCATGCCAAACAGCGATATTCGTAAATTCCTGCAGACCTCTCGTATGCATAAAATGAGTATTGTGCGTACTTGATTGGATCAGATGTCTGCAGAAGGGGTGCAATGTTATTTTGGCTTCCAACCCAGCATTTACAGTACAGCGCTATAGATCTCACTTGGGCTGAAGCTGCAGAAGGGTTTAATGGGACCTACGTCACGTTCAGATTTACAGATGTGGGCCAGAGAATAAATCTGCAGAATTGCGGCAATGATTGGGAAAAATGCATCGGGCATATCGGATGATTTAAAGAAGGTGTGACTATAAAAATAGCAACAGTAGCAGGCAGAAATATGTCTGATGAAGACTGCATTTCTTTCTAGTGGAGAAGAAGAATGTGGTGTTATGTAACTAGAAGAAATAACATTATGAGAAGAAGTGTGGGACGAAACGACACCATAAAGTAATTTCTGTTAAATGTTGTGCTTTGTTTTTTAATTTAGTTCATTAGTATTTTATGTTGTGTGTATGTTTCTGCAATATTTCATATCGTCAGTCATTCCTGAAGTAAAACCAAACGAAGTCCTACGTTTACTTAATACAACATACACTTCATATCAAAGCCTGCTGTCAGGGGAGTGGAAGGATAAGGTGGGGATGGAAGGAGTAAGGATATAGAAGCTAAATTGGAGCAACTTCCAAGTGACCTTCGTCTTTCATTTGGAAAGATCCCATATTTGCTTATATATAATTTAAATTTTGTTGAGCAGCGCAATAAAATTAATTACATGAATGCTTTAGCACACCGTCAAAAATATGTCTTCTGTATTCAGAAGACCGAGTATATTTGGTATTACACAGTTGGCTGATATTTACCTACTTTTCGCATAAAGTACTGCAGTCATTTGAAGGGGGAAAATTGTTGCAACTTCAGATTCAGAAGGATCATGTTTTTGTGATATATCTGTGAATCTGTATCAGGCTACAGGGGATCACATTAAGCAAGGGAGTGTAACTCTTAACAGCTGCTTGGAGAAAATCAGACATCACCGAAAAGTAATTGTTGCGATTGGTAATGATGGTGCCGAAGACCCAGTCCCTATACACTTAAGAAAATCTGAAAAACATGTATGAGATATTTCACCTTAATAAATGCTTCGTCCAGTAGGCATATTTGCGACCAAGACAAGTGAGGTAAGGTCTAGCTTTTACTGAAAGTGACACTAAGAACTGGACGTTTTTACTTCGACCTGGGCTTTTACCAACAGCTGCAGTACTTGTCAGTCCGTAGTGTTGTACACTAGTTCTGTTTCTTCTGTTGAGAAAAATTTATTTACTGCTAGGAACGGACAGTAAGGGATATCGGCTGTTTACATGTGTATAGGCCTATAGGATATATGAGTTATGTGTAAGATACAGGTGTCAAACCACAGTTAACAGCTTTCGAGGATATTTTATGTGTTCTGTGAGCACACCTTGTGCCTGATTTGTCTTGTTTGTACTTTTCTGTTTGCTGTCATCATCGTTGACGTACAAACTTCCGTTGTAAGAGTTAAGGGCGTCAGTCAGCAAAGAGTCTTGAGTTTGGTATCGTAAATTTCCATTACATATTAGACACATAAATATCTGCTAGTTCAAATTCATTTGTTTACGCAAAACAACATGGATTCTGCGCGAAATGCATATTTGAATTACATATTAGACACACAAATATCTGCTAGTTAACCCTTTAAAGACGAAGCGTATCCGTTTTATATAAGGACTCAGTGCGTACGGCACTGTAAACACTCTCCACTTCGGTTATAAAAACCAGTCTCTTAATGTTTTGTAAGGAAAAAGTAGCTGTTTGTTCTGAGATCCGTACAAAACACATAAACGCAATGTGGGCACCACGTAGAATTTTTTAATGTTAAACCTGGTGGTACGTAAAATTACCGCTAGGCTTTAAAAGGATAAAGTGCATTTGTGTATGCAAAACAATATGGGTTCTGCGCGAAATGGGTATTTGAATTTTAATTTAAAAATAATGTTAATAAATAATTGGAGTTGGAATTTTAAATGTTACATAATGGTACATTATGAACATTTATGCGGACTTTGTGAAACATTTTTTATGTCAGTAATTAAAAAACTGGGAGCATGTATCGCCTGGAGATCTCTGGCATTAGGTTCTTCAATGGGCCACTAATTGCAGCCCATTATTACGTACTTCGACTGCGTCAGAACATCACCATATATATAGCTGAAGCTTTTTTTTGGAATATGGGCTCAGAAAAACGTAAGGAATTTAGGCTTCATAATTTCTGTCCATAATTTATTGATCTGTCTCTAAGTCATTTATTTATCTTGTTTTATTATTTGACGTTTGCATGGTTCCTACCCCTAAACCAATAAACTTTAAAGACAGAAGCCCTGCCGACTGCATTTAATCAGATACACTTCTTTCAATGTTACGCACGTTTTATAATCTTCCATATGTAGTCGTGGAGGAATAGAAGCAGTTTGCGGAATTAAAGCGTAACAGTTCCAAGAGCGTTGACGGACGTATGAAAGAATTTGTGTTTATTCAACAGTTGTCACTCATCCGCTTTCAAATCTTCTGACGTCATACAGTATGCACAATAGGACGGAAATAGATATTGATTTGTAATGTTGTTACGATTTCGTGCAGAAAGCAGCTACTTCATACATTCGGTCATGTAAATAAATCAGACCAACCGTACTATTGTCTGTATTTTCAGCATATGTTTACGCATATAAGGGAATTAAACAAATAATGATCGGATATTTCGTGGTGTTTGCGACAGGTGCAGAAGGCGGACAGAGCGCGGAGACACGCTGCACAAAGTTACATATTCTCAAGAAAGTACCAAGTTTAATGTCGGTTATGTTTTCATACGGCTTTTGCAAGTTATGTGTTATGCCTGCCTTTTATTTAAAAGCTGTCGCCTTCATGTGTTTTATGCAGTGCAATGGCAGAGTTGCTGTGGGAAACGCATGTGTGAATGCTGCTGTGGTTGATAAAAGACTGCGAAAAACCACACAGAGTTTTGGTAATCTTGCACGGTCTCCCTGTTGGCGCTTTTAATTTGGCATCTCCCGAACAAGAAGCAGGATCTCTCTATCACATTGCTACAGGTCATCAGTTATATGATTTTTATATACCAAAGTAATGGTTCTATTTTTATTATAACATATTTCCTTGTCCAATTTCCATTGCCTGAAGTAGGCCTGTATTTAATATATACATCGTTTCTGGAGTTGACTGTACTCTCGAAACATCATCTCATATGTATATTATATACACCTCGGACAAATGAAAATGGACGGAGTGTAAGGATATAAAGAATTGACCATTGCTGAAAGATGTGGGGAAATTTTATTGCAATTTAGATACTTTATGTTACCAACAGTTTGCACAGACAAATCGACTTATTCACATAGTCCTATATAGGAGATGAATCCAACATTTTTCGGCTGTTTCTGATAGTCATATTCAGGGTGCACTGATATGCAAAAGATACATATGGAATTAGAATTTAATTTCTAGTAAACGGTAAAATGCACTGTAAATGTATTACTACAATATCCGTGCGTGATGTCGACAGTATATGGAGGTTAAAATTATAGAGGACTCAAACTGAAATTAAGTGAATTCAGATATCTGAAATTGATAAATTCACTTCGAGCTTGTTGAGTGGTAAGTCTGAAAATTTTTTACAATAAATATTTTACAATAAATATGATTTAAGATTCAAATATATAAACTCATGTGAAAAAAAGTATAAAGTATTGGTAAATACGTACCCTGTTTACCGTCAAGCTGTGTAAGCTGTGAACGGACATAAGTTATTGAAGACTAGTGTGGTTACATTGCCAAGTAGCCTAGATTTTCTTCGGTTGCTGCAAAGAAAGTGGCTGTTGTTTTTGCCGGAGTGTAACCAAAGTCGGAACGTGTCGACATATTTTATTGAAAGTATCGTATGTGAAATTGGACTCGCTTTGTTCGTGAGCTAATAGGCAATTTTTGCAATTGTTTTGTGAAAGCGCTTAAAATTGGACGGGATTCATTTGGCCCCTAATTGGACGTTAGTTTCTCTTGTACGCAGTAAAACGTAACGTCGGCTTATATAAAATTAGAACAATTTCCTGAGTTTCTAAGCGCGTCTTTCAGCTTCTCATAAGAGATTCTTATCCGTGGAGTTGGTTATTCTTTTTTTACAGTGATTTTAAATAATTACCTAGTATGAAATAGAGCTGTGCCTATTCTCTAAAGCAATAGCATGCACACTGAATAATCCATATCACTCAGCAACAGAGTAGAATTATGTATGAAGACAGAGCACATTCGTTTTGTTTTATTCATATAACTGTACAGTTATAGTTTAAAGATATGTTAGACACACAGAAGGTAAGTTGTTATTGGCATTTTAATAATAATTCCCATTAACAATAATATACCTTCCGTTGTTAATAAAACTTTTTGTGCAACTTGGTTGCCACAAATCCCACCTTTGTTTTTATAACATTTTTCCTATGCGTAGGTCCTAATGTTTATTAGGATAGAGTAGTACACTTATACTGAACTTACGAATGACGTACGAACTGCACATATTGAAGAAAATTTAAGGTCCCGTATCCCACATATGCAGTGGGGACTGTCTTCTCTACACATAAATGCCTTGGTCAGAGAGTAGAGGTTACCGGGCGGCTAAACTAGTGTCAAGATGTATAAGGGACTCTAGGTTGGCTGTTACGTAAAGATGTGACGCTTGGGAACAGCGTTGGCTATACACTTGTCGAAGACAAAGAAGTCTGAACAATAATTTGCGGGGAATAGAATACCGGAGTTTTATCTTACATAAAAGCGGGTGTAAGATAACGGATTCTTAAATTGTGACACTTCGCGTTTAACTGTGCCTTATCGTAATTTACTAAGCGAACATTTGTGTTCAGTCGGGGATAGTTTAGTCAGTACGGTCACTGCGTAGGATATGAAATACGGGGCTTTTTCCAGGCAGCTAGGAAATGTTCTCTTCGCATTTGCGTCCGTACCTAATCTGTGGCACACACAGCCTCCTGTCAAACAGGTATTGGGGTTAAATCGGGCAGAAAATGGAGCTGGCCACTCACCTCCAAATCATGCCAGTGTTACTGGGTGGGGATGTAGGATGAATCAATTCTATCACGCTTCGTTATTGGGCCATATACTTATTAAGGCATAGGCTTTTAGGATATCCAGAATGACAGTTCTAATTTCATGTCAACAGTGCAGATATTGCAGAGTAGGCGGTCCTTTAATTTAAGCACTTGTCGCTCTGAAATTTCATATCAAAGCTACGGTGTGGTCATTTGTTGCAGGTTTGTACCCAAATAAATGGTTGAGTGTTGTAGTCACGTATGTGATGGAGCAATTTCCATAAAAGGTTTTATTGGACAGACGTCCATATTAGTGATAGATGTATGCCAATAACAGAAAAAATGCTCTTGTGTGTGTGACATACAAAAAGACATTTGGTCCGTTGTACTTAGCTAGCCTACAAGTTTGTTCCATGGGAACAGCTGTTAGTGTCTATGTACGACGGTTCACTGCACTGACAAGAACATGACTCCGCTCCAGACACTTTTGCTTGTGGACGTTTTTATGGACATAAACATGAATTTATAAGTACAAGTATTAAGATCAATAAACGAACAAATGTAATGTAACTGCCTCCCACAAATCGCTGTCTCAAATTGAGGTCATTAATTTTGTTTTCTTGGGGTCACGGAGGGAAGTTTGTCACGGTGATAATTTGCTGTAAAAATTTTACCTTTTATCACGTATGTAAGATTTAGTTATCAAAATGTTGCTGACATAAAACACGCGCTCATGTAGGCCTTTTCAGAGCTCCAGTACAGAGTGGAACAAGTTGGAACATTTTTCCTCTTTTCGTTCCTTCATTTTCCAATTTAACTCTGGTGCAACGTTCCCTCGAATTTTTTTACAGCTGCGCGGACATGCAGCTGCTCTGAGCAGAAAATTTTTACGCGACGTGGCGACTGCGCGGCACTTTTAAGATTTCTTTGTAATATGAATAATAAAAAAATTGCAGCTGCGCAGCAACACTTCAGTGTGCGCGGGAGCATTTCAGTCACTGCGCGGCCGCGCACCCGCGCAGCCTAGAGGGAACATTGCTCTGATATCTCCCATTCTTGTTCCTTGTTTCTTCATTTATCCACTTTTACTTTGGTGCCCCCCATTCTGTTCCTGTTTTCATTTCTCCACCCCCCCCCACCCCCCGTACTTCTTCTTTGGACCCCTTACTCCTGCGTTCTTTCTTACTTCATACTTGTATTGTGACTTTGGTGTCTCCTTCTGCCCATATTTCCTCTCCCCACGTACAGTTATCAACTTCACGCTCCAGCAACCTGATTGGCTCATTTACTCCCGGGGGAACCAATCATCGCCCACGCCATCCCCTATGTAACACGAATTGAACTGTGACCTGGCATTCTTCTTGGATGGCTTGACCCTTGGAGGTGGGACGGATAGGCTGTCCCGAAACGTCGGTAGACAACTACCAACATAAGCTGCGTTACATCCCATAAGCACGACAATCTCAAATCGGAGCAATACGGAAATATGTACTTTATCGAAAAATGTAGAATTATTTAGGGTCCCTTATCTTAAATTGCGTGGCAGCAAAGGTAGGAATGTTTTATTGTCAGCGCTTTCTTTAGCATTTACAAATATTGCTTTCCATTTAAATGCCAATTCTGTTAGGATATTAATATGATATAGTATTTAAATTTAACCGTTACGAGATAGCAGGTTGGACTCCCTTCTAATGGTTAGCACTCTTCTTCGTCCGTGGATTTCGGTCAAGCTTATGACAGTCGTAATCTATCCAATTAATTATTTCAATCCCTGTAAGCAAGTTCTAGGTTAATATCTCGAACTTTCCAGGACTAAATCCTTTCACATCCATTCTAACTAATCATCCAAAATTATAATACCTTTCGCTAGTTTTTACCAATATATATTTAAAGCATCACATCTTGTAGCGTGGGATGTGGAAGTGAACATTCAATTACTGTAGACCCTTAAACCAGGCGGAGCTGAGGCGTAGACCGCTATAAACTACAGAAGAACGCCTGCGGTATATTCAGTTCGAAAGTGAGAGTCATAAAGGTTGTGCTCATATTAACCCTTTAAAGACGAAGCGTATCTGTTTTATATAAGGACTCAGTGCGTACCGCGCTGTAAACACTCTCCACTTCGGTTATAAAAACCAGTCTCTTAATGTTTTATAAGGCAAAAGTTGCTGTTTGTTCTCAGATCTGTACAGAACACATAAACGCAATGTGGGCACCACGTAGAATTTTTTAATGTTAAACCTGGTGGTATGTAAAGTTACCGCTAGGCTTTAAAAGTTAAGAATCTAACCCCGGTCAACCAAATACGCAGTTACGTTCTACAGACAGAGATGACTTTGATTTCGGTTTGTTCATGAACTGTCTGCATCCAAGTATTAGTCCCTTAAACCTTTCATTAAATGCGATATGCGGATTTTCCGTTGTGAACATACATGCTATATGTTTGGCTGTGACACCGTACAGTCACGCAGATGGTTGTAGCATATTAAACTGCATGGTTTCACGTAGATGATTGTAGCATATTAAATTGCGTGCTTTCACGTAGATGGTTGTAGCATATTAAACTGCATGGTTCCACGTAGATGGTTGTAGCACATTAAAGTACATGGTTTCACGTAGATGGTTGTCGCATATTAAACTACATGGTTCCATGTAGATGGTTGTAGCACATTAAACTACATGGTTTCACGTAGATGTTTGTCGTATATTAAACTACATGGTTTCACGTAGATGGTTGTAGCATGTTAAACTACACGGGTTCACGTAGATGGTTGTAACATATTAAACTACATGGTTTCACGTAGATGGTTGTAGCATATTAAACTACATGGTTTCACGTAGATGGTTGTAGCATATTAAACTACACGGTTTCGTAATCCTGAAGACCGCAATCTAAATCTTTGGCTGCAGTAGGGTATTAGGAGAATACTCTTTCCGGAACATAATTTCATTGTAATTAGTAGTGTACGGCCCTGTACCTTAGAGGACATAGTGTACTCGAACGTAATTAGAAAGTAGTATTTCTGAATGCACGTGTATTAGCAAGAAGATATTTTAGCAAATACGTCATTAGAAAATACATAACTGTTTAAAATATTTTGAAGGCCTGTCACACGTGCGTAGAAGAGAAAGCTACATGAAACACAATTAGGAATCATGCGCTGCATTATTGTGGTATGCAAAACACAAACGACATTCTTTGCAATACGTTAAGCTTATTTTTAGCCAGTTTACTCAACTCATTTTAACAAAAGGTAAAATATCATAGACAGAATGCGCAAAATTTATACCTGGCAATATAAGAAACAGTACAGTCGAGTTAAAAATTATGGTACACGTTTATGAGATACATGCGTAAATCTTTGTGTGAGGTAAAATTTGTGAAGGGTTAATATGGATAGATGTCGAAATTGCTGAGTAAGACCATCCATAGATCTCTGATTTCGAATTTTGCATGAATATCAGTGAAGGTTTTTGCCGTATATGGAAATGTTCATTAATTACTTTATGTAAAGTAGGGCTTGTTAAGATTCAATATCACTTACAATTGGAAATTGCTGACAGGGTTTAATAAACGTTTTCCATCTGGAAATAAAAGGTGTCTAACAGCTTAGGGGCTGATATTCAGTCAGAGGCGCACAGATATAATAATAATAATAATAATAATAATAATAATAATAATAATTTGGTTTTAGTTCTTACAATGCTGGAACTATCTGACGATTAACACGGATAGTGACGGTGGGAACTCCTAACAGTTTTGCGGATATTAGTTGTCTGAATTACCGTCTACATTTTATGTTAGAAATGTGTAGTGGGCGAAATTAATTAGATCGCGCCTATGGGGTGTGTGTGTTGAATGACAGACAATTAGGACATATGGTTAGTGAGCCAGCAGTTTTAGGCAGTAGGAGATAAAGGGAGATAGGACTGCTTAGAAGGAGAGCATACTAAGCGGCTAGCGGGTTACAAAGGGAGGTGGGTAGTTGTTCAACTTCGTCAAAGGCAGAGTTAATGGGACTTTTGAGAACTTCGGAACTACTGTAAAGCGATATACTAACAGCTTTTGCACCCGTAAATCTAAAGTAGGAGTTGACTTTGATCCCTGCCTGAGAATTTTCGTTACTGAGAACACAGGAACACGGCTAAAATCCGGAACTTCTGCATTAAGTTATTGATAGCCAGTGGGGAAGCTGTGTTTAAAATTTGAATTTTTTGACCTATTAGAACAAGGCAAAACAAAAAAAAAAGCAAGATCCCATGTAAAACAGTAGGAACATTCAAGAAGGGGGATGAATTTTGACCGGGATGCTAGCTACCGCATGCATACGCCAGAGAGACGCGATCTGGGCTTGGCTAGGTGAAGACGCATTTGTGAGTCTCTCCGATTTGGTCAGTTAAGAACCAAACTTTGTGCGTAAGACTTTATAAGCGGAGTATATGTAAAGGGATTATAGTGGTTTGAACAGATAAGTGGCTGTAAGACGGACATTAGCCACATTTCGGACTACTTAAGTACAGCGCGATTTGTAGTTATACGTTACGGAAGTTACAAAAAAATTCAGTGTCACGTCCATCCACAGTTAGGAATATGTGCACATTTATTATGCCAGTCAGTATAATAAATTAAGGGAAGAAACAGTTGGGGGAACATTTGGTAAAGAAAATAAATCACTGAAAACCTTTAGCAGTTATTTATACAAGTGTTTGTTTGCGTCTCATGAACCACTTAACCTTCCTGAGGTCAAGCTGCTGCTGCTGCTGCTGCTGCTGCTGCTGGCATTACTACCGGCTGCACCAAGACGAGTTTCCCTTCATCATTGAATACATATGATATTGACAATTGGTTTGTATTCATAGACTGTTTATTTGTTACTTTATCTATCCAGCTGCCCAAATTTCTTATCTGAGCTGTGTTATTGGAACATAATATTTTCCTGCGGGGTGTCTCTTTATTCGTGTTTAACTGTTCTTCATTTAAAAACGTAAATCTTCTGTTTCTGGTTTCTAAACAGTGCAGTAATATGTATTTGACATCTTCTTAACCTAAACATGGACGGCATTTTCATCTTTTTGTCTCTAATTCCTTTCAAATTCCACCCTCCTGCTAAGAACCACACTATCTCACTTCTTTCTTTCCTAATACTGCATGAATTTTATCCCAGTAAAAATTAATTTCTCTGTATAATATTAATGAAATTTTTCAGAAATTATTGCCGTCATATTCTGTCTGCTGGTATCATTACCTCTCTTTTTCATTATGTTTGTTATTTGTCTCAAGTTTCAGTCTTGTTGCTTCCTTCACAGAAACGCTAATCCGATACTATACGGCTCTTCTTTCAACTCCTTAGTCCAACTTCTCATAATCTTGTTGACGCTTCTGCCACACATAACATTGCTTTACCGGATATTTTATATCCGTACACGGAATCCAATACCAGTAGTTTAGTATCTGTTCCGTACACTTGACTCTCTTACTGTCTCTGCCATATTCCATTTCAGCAAATACACTAACTGCACAATTTGTTATCCTCATTAATTTCCTGCAAAATCTACTATAAGCCTTGTCTAATTCTTTCCATGCCTCACTTAATCCCCATACCTCAGATCCATAAATAATCTTTGACCGGCGTTCCGTGTCACATATATAATCATTGTCTGTATGTTTATGCTGGGAGTTACTGATATACCTACATAGGTGTTTGTAGCTACAAGCCCTTGACATCCTTTTGCTTTAGCTAGTGTTTTCTGTTTATTTCTACCTTCCCTGCTTCCCAGCATGACTCATACGTAACTAAATTTATCTGCTACCTCTATATTCTTCAACTCTCAGCCATCTTTAATTTTCCCCTTTCTTAAAACCTTTATTTTATATTTGTCAAAGTTACGTCACAAATCCAATTTTTACAGGATGTATGTATGAGTTCGATTTTCTTTTATTATCCGTAACTTGTGAAAGATGCTACAGCCAAATCGTCTGTAAATTATTGCCCCGGTATTCGTAATCCGTTTATCACTGCGGAATGTGTTTCTTTAGTATGGGTAGTTTGTACAATATCCTTTATATCATCACCATCATGTAGCTGCCATGGAGTTATATAAAAGTATTAAATAAGAGTAAATATTGACTCAAACCACAACCTCGAATGGCCTCTTTTATTTGTGGCGGGCTGCTAGGGATTTGAATCTGTCCAGCAGGGACACAAAGTTTATATATTGTATACTGTTTTTGGACTGGTAATCATGTTTCGCTTACCCCTATTTTTCTAACTCGAAACCACAAATTTTCTCTATTACTGGAGTAGAATACCTTCTCAAAGTGCGCAGAATACAAAAATAATCTACCCCTTTTTGTTGTCAAGCACTTATTAGCACATGTTTTATTGTAAAAATATTATTTACTTTTCTTCTTTTAATAAATTCTTTCTGAAACACACCTAGTTTCTTGTTATATATTTGCAAGTCTTTTAGCCTACGTGCTAATATGTCTGAATATATTTTCTCCACAACTGATGGTGGTGAAATCCCTGTATGGTTATCCGACTCCCTCTGATTTCCCTTCCCTTTATAAATTGGTTGTGTTAATGCAGTTTTGAATTCTCTTGGAAATCCTTTTTTAAATGTAATCATATTAAACAATTTAATCAATACTTCAGTTCCTTCATTTTTAGTAACCAATATCCTGCCTCTGCTGGTGTATCTTTGCACACAGCTTCTTTGTCAGCATTCGTCCCGAAGGTAACTTCTTGCACATCTTGTGCTGTAAAATGGGTATCCATTTCGTCTATACAATATGGACATAAAATCTGAGCCTCCTTTATTAACAAACCCTTATATTCTTTCGTAAACAACAAATTAAGATTTTTAAAACAATTACCCGTTTTTTCAAAGTGATTTTTACTGACTCCTATATTTTTCATACATTTTTATTTAATCAAATGATTCAATTGTTCGAATCTCTTTTCCTTCCAGCCTTGTTTCTTTTCTTCTAAAAGTCTTTCACATTCCTTCTTGCAGCTACAACATCTGCTCCTGCTCTCCTCATCATGCCTCTATTTATACTCTTTCAATGCCATTTTAATTTATCTGTTCTTTCCTTTACATTGTTTATCGTACCAATTATCCCACATTTAAAGTTTCTTACTTTCCCTCTCTCGTAATCGTAGCGTATAAATGTTTATTCCTCCTTCTACTGTGCCTTTGGTAGTTACATCTTGTGTACCACACATACACACACAGTCACGTATACACACACGCACACACATGCACACGTCCTACACTGCCATTCAATCTGTCAGTAAAAGCATGATTATAACAAACATTTCAGTTACCTCTTACTAATTTGAGTAAATGTGTTTTGCAAGTAACATTTGTATCATCATTTTGTAACTTTATTATATTATCCTATTCTAATAACAACGGTATATGAGTACTAATTACGAGTACCCCAGTCTTGAAGTGTAAGGTATTATTAATTACATCTCAAGAAGCTAGTACATAGTTCATGACACTACTGCCCAATTTAGTAATGAAAGTAAATTCCCGTCTGTTGTAAGATCCAACTTGACAGAGCGATATGCAAGGCTTTCTTTACGCTAGCTTATAAAGTGTAAGTGAAGAAACGACACTTCGTGATACATTGCAGTTAATTAAATACTTTCATATGCTGTCCACACATTTTGAAATTAGTGTTAATATTGGTAAATCGAGCAGGTTAACGCAGTGGTAATGACATGGTCCTGTTAGTCTAGTTGTACCTGTTTTGATTTGCTGCCGGGTACTGACTGTAATTCTCCCCGGTTTTTTTAAGCAAACTGCACGTTAGTACCGAATCAGTGTACCCCAGTGGGCCAGGATTAAACGCCAAGACCCTTGCTGCTACTGCATTTTCTTACAACTTATCGACATCGAACCACTCGATATTTAATTCAGTAACCACTCAAGTTTTCATTGAGCCTTGAGATATTAAAACAGGCCAATCCCTGTTTCTTCGAAACCTTTATCTACTTCACACTGATAGAACTTGCTCTGAAAGTTGGCGCCATCTAAACAAGCTATTTGAAACAGCGTTATTTAATAACAAAAAATCAGTTGGCTCCCCAATAAAATACCTGTGAAGCCTGTTCGTAGACTGAAGTACTGACGATGGAAGCCACATTTCTCATCTCCATTTAGACCTTCCGATTTTAAGTGAATTACAAGCCGATATGTTCATTCCAGCATAAAAGACACGTTTGTCTTGAGAGAAAGTGATATAGAACACATCTGAGCAAAGATTTTGATTCTCGTATCTTATGGAGATATTTTGAAAAACCGGCTGGGGACAGCTTCGCGAGACAATTTTTTTTTTCAAGGAAAAAATTTGTGGAGTAATTACGGGTTATTTGCACGGACTAAATGTAGGGTAAAGATTGAAGTCTCTTTAGGCGACATTATGTCCACCTGTAAGTAGTTGCCTTCGTTTTGGTTGAGCCTCCTGCCTTTTTCTTCAGGTCCTGTGCAGTCTAAGAAGATACTGAACATGATATATGTGTAGCCAATCTTTGGTTTAACGCGCCAGCTACCTGCATGCGGGCAGAGTCCTTCTTGAAGAGCTAACAGGTCCTCGTCTAATCAAGAAAATCCCCCATTTAATCAAAATCAGAGGTTCGTTACCACATTTACAACATCCTACCACCTGTCTCTATCCTGAGCCAGTTTAATCAACTTATTGAAGATCCATGTTAATATTAGCTTCCCATATACGCCTAGGTCTTCGAAGTGGTCTCTGTCCCTCACGTTTCCCCTCCACAAACGTGTATCCACCTCTCCTGTCCCATATACATAGCACATGCCTCGCCCATCTCATTCTTCTGTATTTGATCACCTGAATAATATTTGGTGATGCGTACAGATCACTGTTCCCCTCTCCTGCTACCTCATCCATTTTAAGCCGAAACGTCTACTTTAGCTCCCTATTCTCTAACACCCTCAGGATATGTTGCTTTCTCAGTGTGCGAGACCAAGTTTCACACCCATAAGAAACAACAGACAAAATTGTATTTCTGTGTATTTTAATCTGTATGCTTGTTTTTACATACAAATATTGTAATTATATCCACTTCATCTAATTTATGTAAACTGACGTAAAAGACGAAACAAGGTTTTTGTTTGCTGTGACGGAGTATTCCTCCATCTCCTCTCTAATCACCATGTTTATTCTTGGACATAAAATTTTTGTGCTGAAAAAGGCAGTGAATCTTTCGGTGGTCACGCATAATAACACAGATTTGATCAATAACAGACACAGTGGTTACAATATTTGTGACTTAAACCATGCATACACAACAAACACTCTACCTTTTTTTTATTAACATTTGAGTTAGATACGTCATTACAATCTCTGTTCTTCTGAATAAATATTATCTCAAAAAAGAAGGAAATTTTCGTCTTATAGTGTGCATCTGCAGATGCTTGCTATAACCTTTTCTTTTGCTTTCAGTTGCAATATGTTTTATACAACTTTCCAAAGGAAGTAAGACATTGCAAAGGTTCATATTATTAACAATAGCAATAATATTAATAATTTCCTCTGACAGTACTGGGTTTCCCTTCAGACCGCCCCTGATGTGCAATGAACAAAGGAGACATATCAATAACCAACATATCCGGAACATCAAAGGAAATGTAGTTGTAAAGAAGCAAGTCTATGAAATGTACGTTCAGAGCTCTAAGCATAGAATTCAGACCTTCTTCGATATATATCCTGAAGTAACACCAGAAATATTAGTATCACAAGAACAAAATTGCGTATCATATTGAAGTACATTTCTGAGGAAGATGCTATTGAAATCTTAGCATGCTGAACCGAAAATGACTGCTTTCTATTTCACGTTTTGTCGAAGCTGCGTTTCCTCTTAACTGGTCCCTTTAATCCACTATCTCCTGTGCCATGGGCTTCCTCCCTTTGTGTTTCTGCACGTCGGGAGTACTTTGAAGTGTAACATTCTGTATAAAGTATCACACAAGAAACCCGTTGTAGATTGAATGCTGGTGAACCTGAAGAAATTGGGCATACGTTAGCAGCTTCCTATTTTTGTCCTTCTGCCGCTACGTTTGTTTCCTATTTTTCTTCTTCCCATCTTCTCCTCTACTTTACTTGTTATTGTTGAAATGTATGAAGGGCGGGTGTAAAACTCTGTCCCATGCAGCTGGATTTTTTAATTTTTGTGGACTGTTGACTGGTGAAATGTAGACGAATAAATTAAACTGTATGATCAATTCCAGTCGATACTAATACTGTCATAGGCCTTTGACGTGCCGATTTCGCTTTGAAACCAAATGTAAGTTCATGTTACTTAAAATTTATGATCCTCGCTTTAAGAAAGTCGCTGCATTTGAAAGACCAGTTTGTTAGCGCTGTTTGAGGAAGTAATTTATGTTAACTCTGGGAAGCATACAGAACGCATGAACATATCCTGCGGTCAAAATGCAGATCTGCTATACTTTAAAGCAATTTTAGGACCCTATGATCTGTGTTTGACGTACTAATTGCTACGAGCTTAAAAATCTGAGTTGTGAGTGAAAGTCTTTTCCAACATTTTGAAAAAACCACCTGATTCATCGGGACAGTTTTTTCTTCATGTATTTATCGACGCTTTATCAAGTTCAGTTTCGGGTATATGTGTGTATCTGTTTTCTGACCTGTGTAATTTTGCCGTAGGCAAGTTTTTCTTTAATATTCGTATCATATGAATTTGGGTAACTATACATTTTGCAGTGAAAACTAAAAATAATTGCATTATTTCTATAAAAATTAGATGCTACAGCGGTCTAAAAGTGAATGTATCAAAGCAGTTCAATTGCGTACTCAGCAGTAAAAGACCCTTTGAAACAAAAGGAGTAACAAAAAATAAGTTTCGAGTTTTGATGACGCAGCTGTTTCGTAAGTTATCTCTCATCGTAAAGCGGGAATATTTCATGTAAGTCGAAGGAGATGACAAGGGATGAACATCGTGCCTCAGTGATTTAGCATTCGCGCTTCGTCCTGGGAATATTCAAGCTCAATTCCTTGTCGCATGCTTGGGTATCCATTTTTCGTGGTTTTCTTCAGTACCTTAATCAAATTCCTGGCAGTAACGCAAAATATGATATCGCTGGTTCCTGTCGTATTCTTATAAAACGTCCTCTCATTTAAGCATTGTGAAATTAACTAAGAAATGTTGAAGGAAGCAGTTCTAGCCAATTTTCAGAATGTCTTGAAAAGCCTACCTACACAATGAGAATCTCGCTGGGTGTCTGTGATAGATATTTGAAGCTACTGTTGTTAGTTTAATGATGTTTGTTGTTAAGATTGGGTCTTATACATGGCAATAACATTTTGTAGCGTAAAGTGTGGATAATGGATCGAGAGGACAGATGTTTCTTTTTGTTAATTTAAAGGAGATGTAAACACCCATACTTCCGCTTTGATTTCCTTCCGGTTGCAGAAAATTGCCGACAGTTTCCCTCGTTGTTTTCTGGAACGCCGCGTATGTTTGTTATGGCGTAATATCTCCTTCCGGAACGAGCCGATTTGACCAGTAGAGTATTGCTTCTAACGATTTCGCTGTGCAAAATTATACGAAAAGCTCCCGGGAAAGAGCCGTAACATGAATCACACAGTAGCGAATAAAAATGTCCCCTGCATCCTGACGCAGGAGAAAGAGGCAGAGAAGCTGCGGCCAAAGGTTACCAGTAGCTTGATGAAGAGTGGGGTAAGGTCACAGAAGACAGGCTCGAAATATATTGCATAATTTTCAGAGGCTGTCTTCCTCCCCTCCCTTGTGAAGGATGATGCTGCAAGATGGCGGCCCCACACACGGATCGTGCTCTGTTCTCTCTCATACATTTAAATATTGAATCTGGGGAAGTACGTTTGATTTACGAGTATGGCGTACTCTTATGGCTGGCCTCCATATAGCATTTCCTTCCTAAGATATATCATCATATCTGCAGACAGAAACAAATATTTTTCTTCTTAGCAATGTAATCAGATTATTTTTCACTAAGACAGTCAAAAACTCTGTTAACTAAATAACTAACATGGGACATACTTCTTAATGACAAGCTAATATCGCTCAGCTGCCTAACAAATGTTTTCATTTTATGAGAAGCAAAGGTTTGTTTCCGTATTCATTATACCCTATCCTGAGCCATATTAATCCACTCATCTTTACACACAATATTTCTTTCATTCGTATTATCATTTCATGTAAGCCTGGGTCTCCAAAGCGGCATCTTCCTTGTGAATTTACATTCCAAAAATCTGATTTCATTTCTCATGCCCTCCTTTTAGTACTACCGCATATATCTCCCCAGTCTCATTCACCTTAACCTTTTAAAGCCTAGCGGTAACTTTACATACCACCAGTTTTAAGATTAAAAAATTCTACGTGGTGCCCACATTGCGTTTATGTGTTTTGTACGGGTCTCAGAACAAACAGCAACTTTTGCCTTATAAAACATTAAGAGATTGGTTTTTATAACCGAAGTGGAGAGTGTTTACAGCGCGGTACGCACTGAGTCCTTATATAAAGCAGACACGCTTCTTCTTTAAAGGGTTAAGTTTCTGGCTTTAATATGTGCCGGGGAGCCAAATTCTGACTTCGTCTGCAAATTTCTGCATCCTGTTGTACTTCTTCACTTTTAGCTTCAACTATTTTTCTCAACCGTCTGCTCTCGAAAGGGCAAATTGTTCTCTTTCCCTAGTCTGAAGGTTGTATTTCATATTCATCGACTTGTAATCGGTTTACGACTGATTGTACACAACAAATAAATTCTTCTTCAGTTTTCACACAAAAAATCAGTCAACAGCCAACACTGTTTATGTTTCTTTATTTAGAGATTGAGCAACTAGTTTCGGCCTGTTATGGCCCTCATCAGGCTCCCTTACAAAAACATGAACATTGAAGCTCTACTTTTCAAAAAGGGGAAGGGCTTCCACTTCACAGTGGGTTAAAATGTGCGGTTTTGTGTATGTATAAAATAAAATAAGATAAAAATGAATGAAATAAAACATATGTAAGACATATGCAGGTATAAAGAATAGAAGATAAATCCACAGCCGACCGTAAGATGAAGACGTGTATAATAAACGATTTCTGCGCTAGCGGCTGCCACCCAGTGTTGTAACTGGAACTTTCATCTACAGAGGTGTCGTGTCTGCGATGCGTGAAGTGCTTGTTTACTTTCTTGGGCTTTTTGACCTCCGGGTTTGTTTTTGGTTGCTAAGCCTGGGTGAAATTTTCGTATTCCGTATCTACAAAAACGTAATATAGATTGTTGAAATGAAAGAGAGCTTTAAGCACATAAATTTTGAGTTGGTATATGGATGACAGTGGTTATTTACGGTGACTCTTCAGGTTATTTTGAATATTAATATCAATAGATTATAAAATATGCCTGTTCCATAAGTCTTCATTCGCAGTGGCGGCGATGTCTGTGCCACTTGATTTAATAACCAGATTGTCTAAAATTTTCACACAGTGTTTATGGGGTTTAAATGATTTTTCTATAATGAGCAGCTTTAATTACCCTGGACATAATAACTGAGTGGTCATTGTGGTACCGACGCAGTGTATCATCTTTGCAGCATGAGCGGAAGTTTTGAGCAGTATTTAGATGAACTTTAGGCTTTAAATGGTTAAACGATAGAAGAAACTTAATTGTATTAATTCATTAATTATGTGACGATTAACACTAGGGGCCAGTGGAGAAAGCGGCCTCAAATATTTATTTTTTAGTATAGTTTTCAAGATAGGGCAGCATTCAGTAATTGCCATCAGTTAAAGTAAGTGTCTGTGGATAGAAAATTAATCGGTTGCAATACAGCAGGAACGTGTGGGAAGGGATGAAACCTTGGGGAAAGAAAAAACCATAATGTTATGGCTGTTCAGAAAAAATCAGCCCTCCATCTTTTGATAACAACACGACTGCTACAGGAAAGATATTGCTCTTCGCTTGAGATTATTAACCCTTGAACTCGTAGGCCCTATTCACATACAGGCGTAGACTCAAGCAAGAAATATGTCTTTCTCGTGAAGAAACACTTAACTGAATAGACGTGTTTAAAATTACTAAAACCGATAAAACCTACAAAAAACGCTCAAAGAATGTCATGTAATTGTCTTCTTAACCTTTTAAAGCGTAGCGGTAACTTTACGTACCACCAGGTTTAACATTAAAAAATTCTACGTGGTGCCCACATTGCGTTTATGTGTTTTGTACGGATCTCAGAACAAACAGCAACGTTTGCCTTATAAAACATTAAGAGACTGGTTTTTATAACCGAAGTGGAGAGCGTTTACAGCGCGGTACGCACTGAGTCCTTATATAAAGGAGATACGCTTCGTCTTTAAAGGGTTAAAATATAACTTACTGCAGGTAAATTGTTAGTATATTTCGTATTTGTTTCTATATCTCATCCAAAAAGTATTTATTGCTCACAACAACCGTACCCTTAACTTTCTGTTCTTTAGTCAAACACAGCGGTTTTTAAAATCTTCTCGTTGACGTATTTGTGAATGAAAATACTGAGGTACCTCATACTTGCATATATACGTATAAATATATGTATGATACTTCTGGCTGTTGTGTTGTTATATAAGCCAGTGGTTACAAACAGGAACAGAATGTGACTGCAGTCAGCAGCTGTTGTAGAAATTCTGACCGGGTAGTGCAGGTCCGAGTAGTTGTCGGTCCAGAACTTTCAACTTTGGACCCCACATTTTTAATGAAATCTTAATTTTAAAAATTAGCCTTAAGGGTTGTAATATGTAGAAGTGAAATACGTACAGCTAACTATGATATAATTGGAACAATTACACGTGTTATTTAAAGGGATTTATGCAAGTGTATTACACAGTTGTGGCCGCGTGCGAAGTTATTACAGGATGTATGACGGTACCTTTTAGGGAACAAAGAAAAATACACTTATTTTTCAGCGATATAGTTTAATTCATACTTTGGGCTCTTGTGTTTTTCTGAATTCGAATTAAGTAAAACGACACGACTCTTCGGACAGAGTTACAGAACCTCTCAGGGCCACTCTGTTGGATGATAACACAGAAGTTTTCATCGTGTGTCAAATTAAAGTTTATAATTCTAAAACCTGTTCCACTTTTTAAACGACTGAATTTGCTGTGGGCCACAGACAGGCCGAATACCGTGAACATCGCAGTAAAATGCCTGCCGTATTAAATCTTACTAGTGGCCACAGGACGTAAGTCCATAGGCCTATGTGTGGAATGTAAATATGAGTTCTGTGTGAAATGCTTGTCTTGTTTAATACTATTAATGGACATTAGAAACATACGTAGCATAAGTAATACAGTTTGTTCAATATTTATATAATTAAATTTACTAGAGCGCTTTAATACTCATAGGTATATGTTTGTAGAGGTAAAGGTCACTCTACGTCATGCCTATGCACAACTCATTTGTGTCCTCAGCGCTAGAATGTCGTGGGTGGTCCGCACCACGCCGCGGACGCTTTACACAGGGGACACACCCGGTGCGCATTGTACAGAAGGGTAGGTGGTCTCGTGGCTGGTCTGGATGCACACGGAAAATCTCGCCCTCACTGTGATTAGATCCCAGTACCGACCAGCCCGTAGTGAGTCGCTATACTGACTACGCTATTCGGGCATTATACTGTACCATAAACAATTTAAGCAGCATATATAATCTTGAGCCCTACTAAGGGAAATTAAGTGCGTATATATATATATATATATATATATACACACACACACACACACACACACACATGCATATATATATATACACACACACACATATATATATATGTACTACTTTGCATGTTTTATGGTTAGGTGGGGCAGATACTCAGGAGCTACCTAAGGCTCTGCGGTTGTGAATGGATGAAATAAAGGCTGTGAAATGCAAAGCCCCATGCAATCATGCATGCATTATTGCGATAGAGTTTCTCCCACTCAATGTGTCGTACCAAGTCCTGTAGGCGTCCAGTCCTCGAACGAGAAAGGTACTAACAGTTGGCCCTCTCCACATCATTAAGTCGTACGGGGACAGTAGAGGTACACATCCACTCATTCTTGACCTCCACTAGATGGAGGTGAGTGGTCAACATCATGCCAAATCCGATTAATGGCCTGGAAGAACTCCAGTACCCATTTGTAATATCTTTACCTGTAAAACACACTTTATTTTCTTAAATCTGAACAAATTTTATAGCAACTCCTTTATGGTGTCACTGATACCCCTATTTCTTTTTTCTGCCATGAGTTCCCCACTGGCCATGAGTACTAACAAACCTACCAGTCAGCAGCTGCTCACAAACGTAATGATCAATCTCTGAAGATACAGACGCACAGTAAATGTGTTGCTTTGAGGTTGGCGGGGCAGCAGGTGCCTGGCCTGAATGCGATTTTAACAAACAAGAAACATCCTTGCAAGGGCCACAGTCTGTGCTACCGCCTGCATAAGTTTCTTGCTGTTGGTTAAAATCACATTCCCGCCTCGCTCCTGCTACCCCGTTAACCTTCAAGCAATACGCTTGCAGTGCGTCCATGCCCCGGGCCTTTACATCGGATGGAGTTTCACTGTATTTCTTATATTTACATATGAATTCCAAACGTTAATGGAAGGTCACCCTTTGCGGTATTTTTAAGCCCGTAAGAATGATTTCTACTTAATTGTGAATTACAGTTCCATATAATTCTTTAACCTTTTAAAGCCTAGCGGTAACTTTACATACGACCAGATTTAACATTAAAAAATTCTACGTGGTGTCCACATTGCGTTTATGTGTTTTGTACGGATCACAGAACAAACAGCAACTTTTACCTTATAAAACATTAAGAGACTGGTTTTTATAACCGAAGTGGAGAGTGTTTACAGCGCGGTACGCACTGAGTCCTTGTATAAAACAGACACGTAATTTTTTTCCAAGTAAGGCATTTTATGTGTATCAAGCGTAAAGACTCTCGCACGCGGAACACACGTCTGTATTAATATTAGTAGCAGAAGTACACGCAGAGAAAACCATGGCTCATCAACAGAATGCATTACGAAATATCAATTTTGCTTCCTTTTGAGCAGGGCAGTGAATTTTTTCACTAGCTAAGCGAATATTAATTTCTCCAAGGTCTTCATTCATTACAGTTAGGTACTTTCATGCGTACTGTTTCATACATATTTAAAAGTAAACGCGATTTTGTAGAGAAAACATTCCGTTGTGTTTACAAATGAACAACGATTATTCAGTACCGTTGACGTTATGTAATATTTTTCATTAATTACTGGGTAGTTTTAAAAGTAAGAAGAATTAAATCGACCCCGTCCCTCGTTTATACCTGAGATCTTGTGGGTATGAAGCCCATGAGCTTACTGTGCAGGTCATTAAGTAACATGCATTCCATTAAGAATTCATAATCTGACCGTTAGTCTAAGGAAGACATTATTCGTCTGGTTCTCGTTTCCATAAAACATGTACAAACGTAATTCCTTCTACATTCTGTTCAATTTAACACTGTTTAATCATCCTGCCATTCGACGCTAGTGACAGCACCGGAAAGTTGTTCGTATGTGTTACGCCTTACTACCTGCGTGTTTAAAAAAACCGTAAATGAGTAATATTTCATTTCTCTGCGCTCATTGTAACAACGACAGTGGAAGCGCCGATGTTAGCAGTTTAGCAGCTTAGCATAAAAATAAAAGTAGTCGCTTTATATACGGGCTTAGAAACACTTGTTTTGTAATAAAGCTTATGAATAAATTCTTTGCACGACCTGTAGCTTCGCAGTCTGGTAGAAGTGTCATTAAATACATGCATTATACAGGATTTTACTATGCATCCGCAGAAGCTCTTAAAATGTGTGGCAGAAATGTGTGTTTTTTAATTTGTATCCCAGTGGTCTAGTTTACTTTAAAAATGTACCAATTTCGAGAATTTTTGGAATTGTATGGAAGTAGGTAGACAAGATTCTATTAAATGTTTGGTAATAAAAAAATATGGCCATAAATTCTTAATTCAGTGCCGTGTAATTTTAACAGTTATGAAAAATGAACTTTAGGCAGCTGATAATTCGATCTAAAGGATACGCGTATACGTGTGTTTACAATGTAATATTAATTTACACATACATTTGTGTCTTATCCATTTTGTCATCTCTAAATGTCCTCCGAATAACAATTAGTCTGCATTTCTCATCGCCTCCGTTGGTGCTACATGTTGCCTCCAGGACCGGTTTTTAAGGTATTTCTGGGCGCAAGGCAGAAATAAATTGGGGGTCCTGCCCACGCAAGGTCATGAAGTGGCCATGCAGATAGAGCTTACAGACAATATATGCTTAACAAGAGTTTGATAATACAACGAGACTTTTCGGTGCCCCATGCAGCCGCATAGATAGCAATAGTTTTATACCGGCCTTGGCCGCTCCCTTGCTGTGAAAAGACAATATATGAAAGCGCTTTAATTAATAGAGGCTTGTCTTTCTGTAAAGTCACAAGTGTATAATTTTCATTGCTTTTTCTGGGTCTGGTTGGTGAAGATTCTCTTAAAAACTCCAGAAACCTATTAAAATATGCCACAAAGCCTTACCACAAATGAAACTTTACCAGATCAAAATCCGCCACTGACCACAAAGAGGTTTTCCAACAAAATGTGGTTCAAATAGAAATTAGAGTGAAGGGAACTGTGTGAGAACACACACAGTGGCTGTCAGACCACCGCGGAACCACATCTGCTAACTAATGGACGCCAACAAAAACACAGGACTACCAACTGCCACAAAAACAGAACAACAAGAGAACATCAGGTTTTTAGCAATGTTACAGCATTCATCTGTAATGATCTGATACCAAACAACGCTCTGCATTCTGCTAATAAATGACAAAAACCAAGCTGGAGTGAATAGAATGGTTGCAGGAATGACAGGAGTGGCAAACTGTCGACGTTCCCACAAAGAATAATGTTCCTTCTTGTCAGCTCAGTTATCTAATTATAAAATGGTAAATGTGATATAGTTGTTCTTAATTAAGCAACTCTGTCAAGCGGTTTGGGGACTGGAAGTGTAGTTCAATGCATTCACTTCAGCGCTATATCAAGATGCGTGTTCAGCTTCACGCTTCGGCCACTCTACCCCCAGCTAAACAGACCTCGATATGTATTAGACCGGGGTCTTGACAGATTCCATAATCGTTCCGGACCCTCTCCAGGTAAGATAAATCTCTGCAGCTGTCGGAAATCTAACCTCAAGCTCCCAGTCGTCCATCCCGTAACTTTTCATAACACTAATAAAATTATGTCAGTTTTAATTACAAAAATAGTCTTAAATTAAACATTGTGGAAATTATATATCATACTTTTATATCCCGGTGCGATATGCAATGATGTAGTTAATGTGCCACGGAAACGTAAACTAGTGAAAATGTTAACTGCACAAATGTTACAAGGTCTTCCGTGGATAATTCATAATTATTCACCTGGCTAGTGCATTTATGTTTGGTTATTAGTATATATAATTAGAATTTATCGGCGGAATGGGTTACATGGGGTTGGGTGAGGTAGTGGATGTGAAGTGTTATGTAGGAAAGCAGTTGTAGAAATTAGTCGTGGAATTTTAACAGTATTATCCTAGAGTTTTTTGAATATTGTCGGGTAAACCACGAAAACTGTCATCAGTGCAGGTGACATTGTGACAGAGAATGATGCAGATACCTTTCAGGCGGGACGCCTGAGTGTTAAAACCATAACACCGTATTTTATATTATTCATGCCATGCATATAGGTGTATTGGTGGATACTTTGTAACACCATGTTTGTTCGCCCATAATATCAAGTAATCATTTCAGCTTAATCGATGTCGTTCTGTGTAACAGAGCACATTGTTTGGTTTCAAATAATATTTGTTTTTTGTGTTGTTAGTTTTCCCCCACCCTTCAATACCTGCGGTCCTCGTCGAAGTACCTAAAAGGACTTTCCTGTTTTAGGAGCACAGAATAAAACAGTGCCAAATGTTTGTTTATGTACGGTGTTGACTCGGGAAGGCATAAATGAACGTTAAACAAACATATGCTTCTAGTAACAATAACAGCAGTACATTAACTACTCATCCTTTGTGTTAAAACTTTGCTTATCTGCTGTGTATTTACTTTCCATCTGTAACATTTCACGAACACACAAATACTTTTTCTCGGCTTCAAATTTGATTACACGTCCCTATTTTACAAAACTGAAAATATAATAATTTCTATTTCTGCCCTTCGCCATTAGGTGAAAAGAATTTGCTTTTGGTTATTATTTATTTACAGGTTAATCTGCATTTCGATAAAGGAAACAGTGTAGTTGAATATATCCAGAAGGCATGCTTGTGTGTATTTGTAGTTTTTATTTTTTACAGATATTACATAAACGTATATTTCATTCTACAGAGTAGTCAACTGGACCTATATGTAATGAATTATCTTAAGGCTGTAAGCTAACGGAATTCATTCTTTTTGACTAAGATGCCGCAACGGTCGACCCTCAGGTTCAAACACTTCAACTGTACTAAAGTGCAAAACAGTTGTACAGGAGCCCTATTAAGAAGAAAGCGTGTCTTTGCAGCATCTTCACAAGCTGGACGTGATTCGTCTTAAATGGGCTCAATTCTGTCCGTGTCAGTAGTCTTAGAGAAGCATATTAGTTTCCTTCGGACTCTCTTAATTGCCACAAAATTTACAAAATAGTAGACAATAGTACTTAACGATCACATATTAATTCGAGTATATTTTTGGTGACTTCTTTGAATGTACTTCCTGAAACTCAAGGTACATCAACTCACCTACCCTGGTCTTACTTTCGTAACAGATTCGTCAAGATAATGTGCAACATATATTTTGTGACTAAGTACCCAAGAAAATACTAAAATACCATATAACTTGCCCTGAAGGTGCTCTTTCTTGGATAGAAAGTTTGTTTTGATACTTGATAATTCGCCTAAAAAGAAAGAGCAATTGTGGCTTCTGTGTCATGAACAATATGACCGCCCGTCTTTGTTCTGTTATCCATTATATTTTCCTGGGAAAACCCTCTTCAGTCATCCTCCAAGGCGAAACACGTTTGCAGCGTTTGTTCTCTATAGAACGCTCCCTCTTGTTACGAGCTTCTTGCTGCAGGATTCAATTTACGGGTCTTCTGAGCTGTAACCAAATTTTCTTGCGATGCTAATACGTTGAGCAAAGTAGTATTGAAATTTCAGTATAAAAAATACCAGGCGTGGGTTATGAAGCCAGGTGTTCTGTTTGGAGCTCGTTGCACAAATTTGATCTTTGCCGTAAAATTTGGTGAAAAGTCAGGATGCAGCGCCCTACATTTCAGGCTATTTCAAATTTGTTTCCTATTATAAGTAGCCGAAAATGAGATAGAAATATATTTGTAGTGACAATTTTAAAGTTACATATCCCGTTAGGTATGAGTATAAACCGTTAACACAGCTTTATTTGTAGTATTTGTTACAACATGTTTCGACTCTAAAGGAGTATCATCGGGCTAAATACTAAAACCGGAAAAGGCTATGCAATTGCTTTGCTAAGTGAGAACTCAATTTTTACAATTATGTTTTTTGTTTTATACATTTTTCTTATGTAATTAATTAAAATTTAACATTGAAATGAATATGTATTATATTAACTATATTCACTTTAATGTTAAATTTTAATTACTCAAAAAGCAGCATGTATAAAGAAAAACAAAACGTAATAGTAAAAATTGATATCTCAGTTTAACAAAGCAATTGTGTAACCTTTAGTGTGTTTTAATAAGTACTCAGTCTGATGATGACCATTTAGAGTCGAAACATGTTGCAATAAATACTACAAGTAAAGCTGTGCTAACGGTTTATACTCGTTTAATATTTGCTGTGCATTGAAACATGCGATTTTTAAAAATTACTCGGTATTTATGTGTCGAAAGAAATTTCAAATGAAAAGTGGGGAAGAACGTTTTTATGTTGCGATTCTTTATTTCTTCGTGATCATTCTAGTCCTTACGCTTCGTATGCGTTTTTCTTCAGCAAGTTTACCCACATGAGTTCCATACATTGTATCTTGTCTAAGGCTCGGCACAATTTAGAAGTGATTTCAGAAGACTGACAACTGTGATTAATACTTTAATTGAAGGCCGCTCACGTAAATAAACAGAATCACTATGTTTCTTGTACATTGTGTCATTTGGGAGTTTCTGTTTTTGCCATCGACCGCTGAAGCGGTTTAACCCTTTAAAGACGAAACGTATTAGTTTTATATAAGGACTCAGTGCATACCGTGCTGTAAACACTTTCCACTTCGGTTATAAAAACCAATCTCTTAATGTTTTATAAGGCAAAAGTTGCTGTTTGTTCTGAGATGAGTACAAAACATATAAACGCAATGTGGGCACCACGTAGAATTTTTCAATGTTAAACCTAGTGTTATGTAAAGTTACCGCTAGGCCTTAAAATGTTAAAACACAATTACTTTCTAAAAGACCACAAGTATGTCACTGATTAATAGGACAAGCGATAATTTTGTCTGTGTGTGGAAGATACAGTTCATGTGGGAGGACTGGATGTATAAATCATTTCATTTTTAACCTTGGCTCTGGGTACAGATGAGTGGTCCGTTCCACGACCCGGTCTTTTTACGCCCAGTCCCCACAGGAAATAGGCGCCGGTTCCCACGGTTTAGGATGCCAGGTAGGCTCCAGATCCAGTCTGGACAGTGGGGAGGAGAAACTTCTCTTACTCCTGCCAGGAACAGAGCCACAATTCCCTATAGTCGTATCGCATAGTCTATCACAATGCCGGCTAGCCCGAGCGCTATTATCTCTTAAAAATCCTTCTTATTCCCAAGGTGCTGATTTCAAATTTCGGTACGGATTCCATCGTTTCACGTAGTCTCTTCTTAAAATGCTGGAATAATACCTTAAAATAGGCCACGACCACTTCCTTGGATGTAGACTGCTTCCAGATTTATTCACCTTGATTTGCATTCGACGCTGTCTGATGTACGCCTTTCAGGAAGTGACGTTAAATAAACTGAAGAGCGGTGTTCTACAGTTCAGTGACGCTGGTGTTCAAATTCAAACTACTGCCCAACATGGAGGAATTTCAAATTTAAACTATTCTTAAGTACAATCGCTACGGTACATTGTTCTGAGGTCGGCGTTGAAGGTTTAAATAGCACATGCTAATACCAAGGAAATAACGTAAGCGCTAAAGACACCGGATATTTTGAATGTGTACGTATTATTCTAGGAGATCCTAGTTTTAATCAAAGTCCGGAAGTATGGTATACTGACTGAAAGTGTTTTTCTCGTTTTGTTTTCCTGAGTTGCAAAACGAAAGTGCTGGTATTATACGTTAGAGTAAACAGGGGGCCACTGCTTTCGCGTTCTTTTAACAGAGCACGTTTATGTTGCGGTATGCTTTAGACCTTTCTTCGGAAGATGTTCTGTTCTGATTTCGGCCTACTTACCGGCGAGCCTGTCCTACTAGTTTCATGGCTGCCTCAGTCCCTCCGTGAATTTGCAGAAGTTGTACCTTTGTTAGATCACGACATCTCGCAGCTCGCTTGCAAACTGTTTCCTGTTAATCACGCAGAAGTCATTCTCCTCTTCAGCTTTCTATAATCTGAGACATTTACTGCGCCATAAGACAAATAAAAATACGCACGCCCGTTCTAGTTTATTCTTCTCAGTTATCTTAAAACAGCAAGGTTGCATACCCTTAGCAGTTGAAGAATAATCATAGAATAAAATAGAAATGAGTTAACAGCCTTTCTGAAACGTAATGTCTGCAGTAAATGCTTTCATTCGACGTTTCTCTTAGCATCAACAAGAGCGACCGCACTGAAATATTAATTATTTTTCCAGTCTCCAGAGTACCACATTTTCCGGAAACAGAATTTGCACCGTGTCCCGATGCTCTGGGGTTTGCATCGTGCCTCGATGCTCTGGGGTTTGCACCGTGTCCCGATGCTCTGGGGTTTGCGCCGTGTCCCGATGCTCTGGGCTTTGAGCCGTGTCCCGATGCTCTGGGGTTTGCGCCGTGTCCCAATGCTCTGGGGTTTGCCCCGTGTCCCGATGCTCTGGGGTTTGTGCCGTGTCCCGATGCTCTGGCAGCCTAACCGAAAATAATGTGCCAAAGTCCACCAATATAAATTCTAAAAGGTTTTGACGATGGTGTATAATATTATGTGGTGATGTGTTTATGGACTATATCCATCGTCCGAAGGTAAAATATTAAAATATTAAAAATATTAAAAACGTTTCGGAAGTTGTCCAGTGATGGAGGCTAGCTCTGTCTGAGGGGGCCCAACAGAATAGGTGTTCCTCTCTTCTCCCCGTCCATTCACCTGAGGACGGAAGAAGAGCCAGCTTCCGAAATGTTTTTAATATTTTAACATTTTACTCTTCGGACGATGGATAAAGTCTATAAACACATCTCCACCAATATAGTTCCAAACATTTAATGCCACTAACGTTTTCTTATATTTCGCGGTGTTTATATATTCATAGGAACGAAATGGAAATCACACGTGTCTGTACAGTCGACTTGTAACATTTGATTTAAATAACGCAATATTTGTTCTTTGAAGTTGATCGGTTGGTTCCATTACGCAATGCGGCAGAAGACCGGCCGTTGCTAAGATTCGGGTTGTGTGTCAAGAAAACCCAGTGAGAGTGCAGCACTGTTTAGAAACGTGTCTCGTTATTAAGTGAAACACGTGGAAGTGCGTTTTTACGCCAGTGTAGGTAAGGCAGTACACGGGGTTGGCAAGGTAAAATTCTGGTGTCTGGCATCATGTAGTTTTATAGGTTTGTACAAATGCTTGTGAAGAACATGTTGACTTTGTCTTCGGGGTTAAAGAAGTGGGACCTAAATTGATGCCGAAGTGATTGGGGCGAGGGTATGTTGTGATTTACAGGCTAGTTGGAAGGAATGTGGCCAATCAGATCCAGTGGAAAGAAAGAGGAAATACAGCCTGCTCCAAGCCAACAGCAACTGTAAAGTTGGAAAGCTGAAAAAGAAATATACAGAACGCTCTTTTTGTCAGCGCGACAGTTATGATAAATGAGGAAGAAGACAGGATTTTATTTATATGCTAACCGTAACTTCCCAGATGGAGTAATCCATGACTTTGTGCAGAAAACTGACTTCAGAAATTTGGTCTTACGGTACAAGAGTATTAATATTTTGGTCACAAGTCATGAAGTAAACTGTAAATCAAATTATCTTTCCATGAAGTGCACAGGATAAGTAGGTCCGACGGTTGTTGTAGCTACGAACGAGCTGCAGCGGTATATAGCAAAGCAGCCTTCTCGTTATAGACCGGTCCATGTCGAAAACAGTTATGATTTACTGGCCAGTGCGTCGTGTTGGGGTGTTGGCATTCTTCTGTGCCCTCAATGTCTTTCTCTACAGCGTGACATTCCTTTCACTCCATAGCTACGCATGTGGAACGTGCTTGCACTATTCTGAGACTGCAAAAAAATATTCTACCCTCCTTAGTTCAGCGACGTAAATTCGACTGTTTTTACGTGAACAACCAAATGTTGCCAGAGATTTTCAGCTCACATCTTTTTCATATCTTAGTTTGTCACATGTAATATATTAATTCATTTTGTGGAGGTCTGAGGTTGATTATTACAAATAGTCTTTGCATAATTATGGTACACATTCGTTGGAAAGAGGAGTACTTAAAGAACAAAAGTTTCAGATTTTAAAATTAATTAAAAACATGACAAGTCCAAATGAAACTGCGTGTTTTATAGTCATAAAGTGTAATAATGTTTTAAAGGCTTAGAGTGTAATTGCAGCAGATCAGGAGAGGCTCAGAGGCTAACCTCGAAGATATAAATGAAGAATATTTGTGTGAACTCTGAGTTATATTTTTCCAGGTTTTGTATTTTACTTTGACGTGACTAGAGTGAAAAAAGCATTGCCCATTTCTCATAATTTTTCAGAGTTTTACCAATCCGGAAGTCCGGAGAGCTTTTTTGTGTAGTAACTGGGCTACAGGATCAACGACTGAAGAGCATGGTTCGATGTACGGCAGATGTAAGGTCTTTTTACTATTCACCAGAGCTTCCACACCGGCGTTCGGGCTCACCCAGCTTCCCCTGAATGGGTATCGAGAACAATACGCCCGAGGGTACAGAGGCTGGAGCGTGAAGCTGACCACTTGCCTCCGTCTAGTACTGAAGTTAAGAATAAGCGAAAGTCTAACTTTACTCCCCCCCATGTACCTTCATGACGTGCATACCTACAGCTTCAAATTTCACTGTATCCTGAACCTGCTCACTTATGTGAATAATATCGAATACCCTGCACCGTACACTGTCGTCACAACATGCAACATTTAAGGTTAGTAGGCCTAAGCTGTACATATTTTCAAGAAATGCATGAAAGTAACTCATAGTGTCGATCGGTAGGCTATGTGTCAACTCCGAAACCTCTGCATAATTCTCGAAAAAAGGGCGATACCGTGCATCTACATCAACGGCAGTGGCTTTATTTGTCCAACACTGATCATCGTACAAATTTTTTACATAACATAAAATAAAACTTTATTAGACGTACAACTTCCAATTGAAATGATTGCTACCATTGTTTATGTGTAACGGAATATCACCGTTCAATTTTGACTGTGTATTTTCGTAGCGTTAAATGTCACTAAGCTATTTTAACCTGCAGTAATGTATTTCAATTCGCAATGAATAACACTCTAGATAAGAGATGTCTGTAAAGTCGCGAAGAACGTATTCGGGTGTTGTGTCTAGTCCTACAATGCTGGAAGGTACTTTTCATTTCGTAATCCTAACAGTGTTTGCACCTCATATGCTTCGTGTCTTCGTTGTAAAGAGACAAAAATATAGTCAGAGATTAACGGTTAAAATTAATGACTGCCATGTATATTGACCGCGGAAATGGAAACATATGTTATAGAATGAAATCGCGTGTAGCCCGTCTGTGTAGTAGGAAGGAAAATTGGAATATTAACTTAGTACATTGGCTTATTTCTTACGTGTCCTATGTGAAAGTACCAGCTATTAATAACAAAAGTTTCTGTTGAACACACCTGAGAATAAACCTAGAATTTTAATATGCTATTCCCTTTTTGTGAATAATATCTAGTACTGTTGAAGTCTGTTGGGAAATTTGTGAGTATTGCTTCGGATATTTTGATGTTTCACATAGCTGTTTGTTATAATTCACTGTTTCGAATCCCAGCGTTGTGTTAATGACATTCAATTCTAGTCATAGGACTTGTAGATTTTTCAAGGGGAGTATGTGAAATTTCTGGCTGCAAAAGGGGTAACCCTGTTTACAAAAGCCATTTGTTTAAAATAACACTTTAAGGCTGATATATCAGCCTCTGGTAATGGGAAAACGGTCCTCAGCTGCACCAAAAATTGGAGTGCAAGAATCAAGTTTATGCATCGCGTTTATGGCTGTAATATTTTACATGGGGTTTTATGTAGGAAACACAACATCCGCGCACCAGAATCAGGAGAGTCGTGTTTAAAATTTTCGTTATCATGGTTACCGTACGTATTGTGTCATGCGCTGGCAGAACATGGCAATTTTGAGTTACTCACTTCGCGATATTTCACGATTATGATCGTAGTATTATAGTGAGAAATACGTGCCTCTATGCATGTGGCATGTATTCTGAAATACGTATGAATGTGTTCTTTTTAAACTGTCCTCAAATTTGTGTAAAGTCCACAATTTTGCCCTAATCTGACTGTGTAATATTTAATATCGAATCAGAGGAGTAATAATTTCGAAGCCAGCAATGTTTGCTTTTGTTTCTGAAGTTCTGTATTATTTCTGTACTTAGTTTATTCACCTCAAAATCCCTGGGGAATTTGGTTTACTGTAGTGCTGTTTGCCGTACCACAAAATAAAGGCATTAACCACAAAACAGTGAACAACTTGTTATTACGCCCTTGCTTGCTTGCTTATGCTACCACCATATATGTATATACCCCCTTACGAAAAGGAAAGCACTCCGAATTAACGAAGTTAATTGTCCTTCAAGTGGCACATTGTAATTTATTTTTCAAACCCCTACCTTGTACCTGTTGTCTCCTACCTGAGAGTAAACCAACGGCCAAAAGTTAGGCATTCTACACTTCAGTTACCGATACGTCATAGCTACAGTTCCCTGAATCCTGCTGTCAGTGGCTCGACCAAGCTCACAATTTGTAAGGTGCGGCGTGCAATGTTGTGATTGGCGCCACGTTGCTGTGCTCTGACCGCTTAGCATTGCTGATAACTAAGTAAGTGTGCAAAGAGAAGGCACGGATCTAAGTAGCTCGATTTTTTCAGACCAGTTAACAGACTGAGTACATGCTTGCAGCTACCGCACAGCGCTCTTAATTTAATGTAAACGACGTCAAACTGATTAATAGAATAGTTGACGTGATTTTGACAGATAATATTCAAGCCGTTCTTCGATGTACAGATCATTTACTGCAGCCCTTTTTTCGTTAAATCAGATACGACGCCGCTAGTATAAATATGATTAATGTCATTAGTATCTCTATTTATAACATATTTCCAGGACTGTTTAATTTTTATGTAATGGATTGTGAGTGCTTATGTTGGTAAAGTGGGTTATTGTGCTTGATGTTCATATTTTTTAATCTTGCTAATCTGCTGGTTGGTTCGAATCTAATGAGATATCTTATTGTGTTTTGTGTGAATATAAAAGTATAAATATTTACATAGTTATGTAAATAACATTTTTGCGTCTTGTGTTCGAGACTAACCTGTGTGAGTGAACGTAATACATGAATACATGGCTATGAAGAACACAAATTATTCTTAGCAGTGATTCATCGTCAGCAATTGTTCATTAGCAAATTTGATTGTTGACTATTGCGTAAAGAATTACCCCATGTTTTACAGGCTGCTTATTACCGCCTTCTAAGTTCATGTTTTTCTAAGGAATAGCACTCACCCGCATAAACTACTCGTTGTCGGCATTTTGGTCGGGCCTAGTATCCTTATTGGAACTGCAGACATTCTCACGCAAGGATACGAATAGCCTTATGTTCTAAGTGTTTTTATTTTATTTGCGGGGGGGGGGGGGCGGATGTCCTGGAAGAGTACGTACAGCTCAGAGTGCACGACAGCGATCCTCGGTATGCAGCAAGAGTAAGCTAGACTAAGTGGTTAAGTTCGCTACTTACACCGTTGTCCTAGATATATTTCTGTCACCTCTACATGAAATTATTAATTGAACAATGGTCATTAGTGATGCTGTCAGTAGCTCAGTTTGTGTAACGTAGAATGAGAACATGTGCAAAGAGGAATGCCTTGTGAAAGACGTGCAAGGAAGTGGTCGTGGCCTAATTAGACTTTCTATCTCATCAGTAATCTGGAGATAAGGGTACATTCACGCTATAACAGCTCATGAAGGTGCAGGACGTATAGCTCTACTCTTTCTTTAACTCCGACACTAGATCGGGTTGATGGTCAACGCCAATGCTCGGGGCGCTTTACCCCTGGAAAGAGACCCGGTACCCATTTTAGAGACGGCTGGGTGGACCCCGGAGCCGGTCATGACGGGTGCGGGAAATCCACCCCCCCCCCCCGCCCCGCCCACCCCGAGATTCGATCCCCACACCCTCTAGCCCGTAGCGATTCGCTATACAGACTACACTATCGCGGCGCGTCTTTAATCTGGATATAATGAGGAAATATACGAAAACCTGTCAGTATAGCATCCCCGCAGATATTCGAACCAGGCTGCTTCACTTCTCAGTGGCTCTGAAACCCTGACAGCTATCCTCACATCGGTCTTGTAGAGGACAAATTATCAGTTTTAAGTTCCAAGTGAGAATTGATGGAATGCGCATATAGATAGGATGGGCGAAATGACAAATGCAAGCAGATCGCTTAATGGAATCCTCATGCAAATTGGCCACTTAACAAAATGTTATGTTTCAGTCACATGACATGGAAATTTTCCGATAAAAACATGAAAGAAATTCTACTGTAATTAATTCTGAATTATCATCTGAAGTATGCTTTTTTAAATTTAAATATTATTCTATAATTCTTTGCAATGTATTTATTTTATCTCCTTGCTAACTGCACTTTATTATTATAGATTAGAAATTGATGTAGGATATTTAACTACAGTCGAGCCTGAGCCCCTTGCGATTTCGAACTGATATTCTGTGGACGTAGCAAATATGTCCCATATTTGTAATACTTCACGAATCATCCTACGGATCTGTTACCATTGCTATTTTTAATTAATTCTTGAAGGACGTATTGCGCAGACAGAAATGCAGGATGTGCCCACTTTGAAGTTGTGCAGTATATCCTGAGTTTCACAGTTTTGCGAGTTTTATAACTGTTGTTTTATAAACAGTGTTTCACATGTGGGATTTTGTAGCCTTTGCTATGAAAATCGCGGACGTTGTAAATTTATGAGAGTTTTCCCCACCAAAAACGGAGCCTGTATTTATACTTCCTCATAATCTAGATCTGTACATCCCCCTCCTGCCCTCAAAAGAAAACATTTCATAACCTTTGGATTTTGCATTATATCGATATTTTTGTCTGTACTTCAAACTTCCAGTCTTGTATCAAATGTCGAGGTCAAATAGTTGCAACTCAACTCTTCGTGGCTGGAAGGGTTGGCTTCAAGTATCGACCTTGAAACCGGCAATCAACATTGAACCTGATTTTTCTCAGCCCGTCAGAGCAAAAGTGTGGATAGCGCCTGATAGAAAACACTGATCGGTTCTGTTTTTGTTCTTCCCATTCACTGTTCTATGACCATGCCCCACTGAACGCCATGCATTTGCTCGAACTAGTTAACAAAGTCGTTGAGTGAACTATAAGCAAATTCCTGTCTTTTGTGAATGCTTTGAATTGTTACAATATATCTGCCTCTTTTAAACTTGTACTCTTAATTCGTCGAAATAGAGATCTTGTACTTCAAATAGCATCGTTAAGTAACCTCAAAATTTGGCAATATTTCACCATACACACAGCATCGTGATTAACATAAACAGGGTTGTATCTGCAGTACTGTTTATGTTATGGGAGTAACTGGCTATTTCGAGTATTTTCTGCTCGTCCATACACAAGAGGGGTGCCACAGCCCTGTGTTACTGTAATGCGAAATGCTCGGGAACTGTGCCAAGACCAATATACCCCGAAAGAGCCGCACAGTACAATGGCGACCGCTCACGCCCCGTACATCACCTTCCAGAAGCCCAAACAAAGGCAGACGTTCCAGCAGGAATGTACACCATGATGTACAGAGGTGCACAGTCTTGTGAAGCCAAGAAAGCTATGGAATTTAGGACAGTGTAGCAAATGCTTTCGCGGGATCTGTCGGACATAATTTGTTGCTCTGCGTAACATTCGCATTAAAAACGTTCTGAGCAGCTGCCTAAAGTTCCTTGCTTCGTCCTTGACAATACAAAACTCTCGGCCGTAGAGATGCAATGCGAAGATGTAGCGTGGAGTAAAGGTGAAGGTCCACACATTCTTAATTTGCGCACTAGATGGAGACAAATGGCCATCTTCACGCTCTAATCAATTTATCACCTTCAAAATGTTCTCAAAATCTGTTGGGCCCCAGAGGCAGTCCGAATACGGTGGCTGAAATAAAAGTCTTCGGTCCTGCCTGGAGTTAATTCTGATCTTTCAGCGCGTAGCTACTTTATTTACTAAGATACGAGCCTTGAGTTCATTCTAAGTGTAGGCCTGTGCAGTGCGTGTTCTGGAGGCCGACTGTATGGAAAGATGGTTTATGGTTGAGATCCTTGCTCTTCTGGGATGTTACGCAGCTTTGATCGGTTACTGATGTTTCGGGACAACCTCTCGGTCCCATCTGCAAGGTTCAAGCAGTCCAAGAACTGGACAGATTTGTTGTCCCGAAACGTCTGTATGTAACTACCAAACAACGCTTCTTAACGTCCCAGAAGAGCGAAGATGTCATTTACTCCTCTGCGAAAGCCTGAAATCACGCATGGTTTGTGGTAGTTCTTCGAACCTCGAAGTAAATCTATAATTACCGTAAACTAGGCCACGATCTTTTCTGTTCGATTCGTCACCCGCGTTCTTCTAGCGTTTCATGACATTTGTAAAAAGAACAGTTCAGGAAAGTCATTAATGACAAAAGCTCCTTTTTCTCCTTCTTGGCACAACACATGGGTTTTAACCTCTACCTTGCTGCAATCGGAGAAATTTTCTAAATTCTATATAAGCAGACATAGACTTCTTACTGTAGAGTCAGTCTGTCGTAGAAAATCAATCGAAAGAACGATTCCAGTATTATATACATTAACACCTTTTTCGAGGAGATAACGGAATCTTCGATATCGGCCGTTGTCAGATTGGGAAGGAAATAAATCCTGGTGGGTCCCTAGTACAATGTCGTGCTGTCTGGATGTATTATGACGTAAGTGTTAAACCCAACACATTCTGCCGGGAGGTACTTGTCGGTCGCATGTTTTCATCATGAATATTAAACTGCATGTTTATTTTATTCAAACGCTTTGTCCGTGAGAAGTCACCAGTATTTCTACGCATGTCCTTCTATGCGTTAGTGAGAAATGTGGAGGCTGTTGTGAACCTAAACGACAGAGAATTTTAAGCCTTATCAGGAGAAAAATAAAGTACTGACTGCGCAAAATAAAATTCACGTACTTCCAAGCGCATTATCTTACTTGTAGTCCACTTAATATTTAATTTGTTATTACACCTGAAATATATATTCAGATGACTCGGTTTGCATTCACGTGTTTATGTATAACTACTTTGTGTGTGTTAACTCTTAATTCTTTAGGTACGGTACGACGAGCAGTCCAGATCTGGGTTGCGAGATTCGGGATTGCGTTAAGGTGCCGTCAGTTCGTCTCCTCAGGTTTGCTTACGGGATTTTTAAGGTTATGCTAACCAGTGTAGTCCATATCCCCTTTCCGGAATGCATCCGATATTCTGTCTTTCGTTTCCTTCTTCCCAGATTCCGTATTTTCCAAAATTCGACATCCTGTTAAACACGTTAGTTGAAAAAGAGAAAAGAATAAATAATTTTGTCTTGAAACCCCATGTACTGAATTCAAATCACAAATTTATTTGCTAATTAATAAGCCACATAGTTTCGAAATAGTTTTTCAGATGAGTTTCTCCTGTTTCCACAAAATAAATGGTAAAATATAAGAAACCAACGGCTGTATAATTTAGAACAGCAGGCCATTTTTCTTTGCTGCAAAGACTGTCAGACTAGATGGCAAAATTCCAAATAATGAGACCCTAATTGTATGCCAAGGAAGTTGTATTTACACACTCGTAGATGAAACATACATCAGCTGGGCAGTATTACGTTTACACACGATAGATTTATAAATTAAAAAATAAGCTGAAACTTATGTAAAACACAAGAAAGCACGTCACGACGAGCCACGCTTCCTTGTTGCTTCCTCCTCTACTCAAAACGACTGCGATCTAAGACGGTTTGTTTCTAGAGTGCAGCCCACTGCTAGCTTTTAAAATTCTAGATCTGTGGTCTCTATTGTAAGTGTTCCAGTTCTTCCCCTACACTTATTTATTCGCGGTTTTCTTTTCAGTTTATGTTTTCTGACTAAAATTTAGAACACCTACCTCGTCCGTCCTGTGCGCGATATTGTATATGCTCCGCCTGTTTTATCCTCCTTGATTTAAACCATCATAATATTTCTTGATGACTGCTAATTACGAAGTTCGACATATTTCAGAAACTTTTATCCAAATTAATTTCATTGCTTTTGCAGAAAAGTATATAATTAAGATCAAGTCTGAACATTCTGTAATGATGCACATCATTTACCGTGCAAATATTCGTGTGACGTGCAGAAGTGTGTGTAATAAAACACACGAAACGCTTTGCAAAACAGGCGTTTGTCGTTACTGTGCCATACATTACAGCTGTCTAATTAGTATAACTGTTGCCAGCCTGTAGGGGGTAAATGTGTTCCTTGAATGACTTGAGGCGGCAATTAACAACCCGACGTTTATGTGCCATTCACTATATGAATTTACACTATCTTGTACACCAGTTCGTATAACTGAAAATTAACATTCAAATATTTACGAGAGCCTGTTGTTCAGTAAGTTACCAGTTATAAAAGAATAAAGACATCTTCGCTATTGTTATAAAATTTTGTGTGGTGTAACTCAAGCAAATATTACAGTTTAAATTATCCCAAATATTGACACAGAACTCACGCAAAATTGGTTCTATATTTTGCTGGAGGCATTAGTACAAGTTAATTGTCCCACTGTATTTCTATGGAGGGATAATTAACTATCCGATGTTTATGTGTCATCCAATGTGTCAATGTACACGGAAAACTTTCTTGTGTACCAGTTTGTACATTTACAAATTTTTGCCAGTGTTTAAAAAAATTATTCTTCATCAAATATCTGGTTATATGTAAGTAGTTGATATCCTTTATCCAGGCTGGACATATGATATGATGTAACTCCGGTAAAATATATAATGTCTTTTTCCAAATATGATTTAGGCGTTACAAACGTTATGAAACATTTATCTTCTGGTATAGTCAACACTTTTATTTAATTAGTCGTAATGTATGGTGTCTTTTATAAGCTATATAAAATTTAAAGCCAATCCCAGTGGCGCCGCTGTCTAAGGCGTGATTCTGCGGCCACTCGCTTGCTGGTATTGTAGGTTCAATTGCCGCCGGAGACGTGGATGTCTGTCTCTTGTAAGTATTGTGTGTTGTCAGGTACAGGGCTCTGCGTCGGGCTGATCACTTGTCCAGAGGAGTCTTACCGAGTGTGATGTGCCTGAATGTGATCGTGAAGCCTCAATACTGAGGAAGCCCTGGCCCACTAGGGGCTGTTGCGCCATGGAAAAAAATAAACAATGTATTTAGACAAATCAGAAGCTTGTTTTTGCTGAATTAGTAGCGCTTGTTAATAAAATGTTAATATTTTATAGGTAATGATTTTCACATTCTCTCATTGATTCAGTTTTACTGTTGATGAAAATTTGTTGTGTTTTTAGGCATCTCGAAAACTTCTATGCCAGGTAGTATCTGCTAGACGATTGGCGTTGTTTTGTGAGATATTTGTTTCGACCCCCTATGACAAAAATAACTTAGAGAACCATTCTCCATCCAGCTTATTGGATACCGTGTGTGCTTTCCCTGCGTGATAGCCGTCCCCTCGCTTCTTTATTGCCGATATCCGGAACTCGTGACTCTTTGTGTTCATGTCGAAATACCTTCGCCGAATGTTGCGTAGAGTTTCCTTAACGCGACAAAATATATAGAGGAGAATGTTTCGGCATTCTACAATACAGTCTGTGTACTTTAAGTTTTGTCGGTAAATGGAAGACACTGTGCACCCAGTTCTCAACAAAACAGGAACTACGATTTTAAAAGTTTGATGTCTCCCGAAAATTGTGTATTTACTGCCAATGAAAAATTAATGATGATATTATAGTAGAATCTATTAAGAATGAGTCCACATTACAGTCAGTAGGACTTTAGCAGCACAAAGCGTCGACCTCAGTATATATACTTATCGTGTTCTTATGTGAATTGATTGAAAAAAATTATTATTTTGAATAATAAAACCGATTTAATTCTATTTACAGAAGTTGATGATTAAATGCTCCTCTTTCGTTTTAAGAGTAAAATGAAGACTTTTTTTTAAAAGAAAGTGCTTTGAGTAGAATTGTATAAAACAAGTTGCATGAAGCAAAGGGAAGCTGCAGAAAATTGCATAACGAGAAGCTTCAAAATGCTTTTCCTCGCCAGATATTAAGATAATCAAATGAAGAGAGTTGGTGACCTTGGTTTGTGGCACGCGGACCGGACAAGAGAAGAGCTTTACATGGTTTTGGTGGGAGCAATGGAAGGAATGAGACAACTTTGCCTACATATGCATAGGTGGGGTGATATAGAAATGGATCTGGAAGCTAGCGTGGACTGGATTTATCTGGCTTGTGGTGGGGACAGGGCTTTTGAGCACTGTGAAAATTTTGGTTTCCATAAACCTTGTAGAATTGAGTACACGAATAACTGTTACATTCTTAGCACGGAATCTGTAACGTGGATGAAGATACTTAGTGCGTTAATGAGGCCATTAAATTTTGTCAAACACGTCTGAGGTAATGGATCTTGCCATCTTACCGAACTTTCCTATCTAACAGTAAACCAGTAAGGTCTACGTTTACCGCGGTATTTTTGTTCGTGTGCGTTTACCCTCCATTTCAGCTTTCAGAGCAGTTGGCCGATTTTAACGAAAATTTCTGTGCATGTTGCTTTGTGGGAGGACACCCCAGCACCGTGCGTTTTAATTTCCTACATTCCGCAATAACATGGCGGACGCACGAATGTTTGATGAGTGTGCTACACAGGACCCGCGTAATTCAGGATCTTGAAGTGTTGTAAGTTATGCTGAAGAATATGTAATTTTCGTTAGATTGGTATGTCAGTAATATGTACAAATATCGCCGGTCCCAGTGGGTGTGCTGTCTAAATCGTGGGTCTGCGGCTGCTCGCTTGCTGGGATCGTGGGTTCGAATTCTGCCTGGGGCATGAATGTCTGTCTCTTTTGAGTGTTGTGTGTTGTCAGGTAGAGGTCTGTGCGTCGGGCTGGTCACTCGTCCAGAGGAGTCCTACCTAGTGTGGTGTGTCTGAGTGTGATCGTGAAGCCTCGATGATGAGGATGCCCTGTCGTGCCATAAAAAATATGTACAAATAACAACATAATGGCAGTGCGAAAATTTTGCATTCGTTTTTGCTCTGGTTACGATAACTGACGGACCGTTTGTAGTAGGCACGTGGCCTTCGGTATGACGATAGACCGTGTATGTACATTCCTACACACTCTCTATGAAGTATTATTTTTGGGCTAGTAATTAAAATTTGACGACACTGTGAAGCTGTGGTGTTGTAATTTATGGGTTGTAATATACGCCGTCGACAACCTCTTATTATGTAATGTATATAGCTAGATGATAGATAAATAAATATACTCGTATATATGTAAGTACTTATAGGTCTCTGCGGCGTATGATACGCAAATTTCAGATTTGGAAACAGAACTGATTAGCGCCACTGACTGCAGACCGTCCTCTGTCATCTTTCACTCCTACTCAAATCAGTCACAGAAATTTAGTAGGTAATATACTTTGAATTCAGGTCTTCCTCTTTGGTGAATATGGTGCAGGAAGATGTCTTGCTGCTGGTAGCCCATGGCTCCTGGCCCAGTGGATGTCTCTGAATATGTTAAAATTATTACCTCAGAATTACGGCAGCGAATTTCTTAGCTTGTCCTGGCATCAAATATATGAAAGAAACTCCTTCGCCTTTGCTGGTGTTTTTGTGAAACATTTAAGTTGGTCCTCAGTAAGTGGTGTTTCTGTGCCCTGCATGTATTTGACTGCCGCATTCTCTTGCAACATACAGAGCAGGAGGCAACAGGGTCGCACCGGCGGCTGCAGGCCCGTACACCCCCCCCCCCCGGCCAAATAGAAATTTAAAAAATGCGAATTTTTAGGCACGATGATATCAAACGTTTTACGTGACTTACCTTTCAGCCGAAATCAGCCACTGAAATCGGCTGATAACTAGTACATTAGAATTTTGAAAAATTATATAAAAAATATTAGGATGTCATAGATGAAGTTTAAAAAAACCAAGAAGCTTAAATTAGGTGAGTGAGTAATGGAATACGTAGTTATGTTTGTATGTGCATAAATGAAGCTGAAAACAGTGTTATGTTGCAGTTATATTTCAGACATGTTTTTTGAAACCGTAAATAACGCTGATTTTCAAAATGTGGTCTCTAAAATGCTTGACTTTTCTTATGATTCAAACAAGCGCTGTCTGTTACATTATACAGTGTGTGTTATATTTTTTTCTGTTGGCGCGTTTATCATATTCGGCCATTTTGTTGTCATGAAAGTGTATGGCATGTGACATTCACTTCAGTCGCAGAACGCATGCTATCTGCTACTCCTGCTTCAGCAGTTATCAAGAAATTACAATGTAAACATAATTTATTGGTAAACTGCTGCATTATCGAAATCGAACCATAGTATACTAAACTAGATTTTATCTCTCGCAGCTATGACTTAGTAACTGAGCAGAATTACACAGTGTTCTGTTTCACACTTTGTGTGGCTACCGAACTTGAGACGCCTCAGATGTCAGGTGTCCTGGGAATAGCAAGTAGTCGGAGAAATTCGACGCGTGCAATTTGGTCGAACGTACAGATGGTTAGCATGTTCACTGTGCTGGTCGCTGCAGTAGACATTCCGTAGATTGCTCACGCCGTGGCTTATACATTCAGCCTCTACAGACGATAATCATCATGCCGCAGAAAACACAAGAGCAGTTAACACGTGCAGTTGTGGTTACAAACCGCTAGGCATGATAACTGCTGCCATCACTTGGGTCAGATATATTTGTGTTACGGCAGAAGTGTTATGTTTGACTAGGCTGGTCTGTAACAAGCACTCAAACGGTTTGACATTTTTGAGACTGTTTGTTCATATAAAGGAAAATACGTAAGTTACTCCGTTGACCTGAAGCTACGTGTAATTAATTAATCCCTCTGTGTCAAGAGCAACATTTATGGACCCCGAAGTGTAAATGTTACGTTTTCTTAAAGGAGATATTCTCAAGCGTTCTGCATAACACCTCGTATGTAAAGCACAGTATGCCGCAAATCGCATAGGCCTGTTACGTAACCCCGACTACGAAAGGCCAAGCGAACGTGTGTTCAAAGCAAGGTATTCTGCTTGTCTGATAATTTCTTACCTTTTTAAGAAACATATATAGCAATTAATTATAATATTAAAATAAGTAATAGTCCACATACACTTGTTGAAGTAGGAATTCTTTAATTCGTCACCTAAGTGCGTTGCTCTGGTATTCTTAATATTTTAATTAATTTGTAACACTTTATCTTGTAATTTAATATGGACAGAAGTAGTAATGCTAAAATAAGCAACGCAATGATTGGATCAGACTTGACCATCTAGACACTGAATACACATTTTAAATAATGCGTAAGAAAAGTAGTCTGTGCGATAATTAATTAAACTTTATACTTCATGTCGGGGATTCTCAAACGGGGGTTCTCGAATCGATTCGCGCCGCGAGAGTCTTTTGATGAGTCTTGAATTCTCAAAATATTCCTTGGACGTTACTGCCTTAAGTCATTGTAGAGAAGCACGAACTGGTAGCATTTTGTTCGCGAGGCCATTGTAATTTTCAATTTTGTTTTGTGGACCAAAGTTTCTAGGAACCAGTACTTTATATTCCACCATAAATAAACAGGAACTGTATAATAATTTCTAAGTATTGTTAGTATAAAAATTCCTGGGTATCATACTGTGCACGGAGCACACGTAAAATGAAGGTCATAGTAACACTGTGCAACACACAAAAAATTACGGAAATGAAAATACCCTTTCTTAGCAAATTTTGGGGTGCTCAACACGAAAATGAGATTAAGAATCGAGAATTGGCTCTAGTTTCTAACTTACTGCTGGTCGGTGAAGAGGGATGCTTCAGAAATTCAGTCCAAGAGACAAAAGAAAAGGCGCCTCATTTATTTCATGTAAGTTCACTGTTATGTCCTGGCTCCATACAGCAACATATTGAAAATTTTTTAACAAAAGAACCAATCCCGTAATTTAATTGCTAGTGTGATATTCTGCTTGCAAATTCTACTCAGTAAACATATTTTTGTTTCCGTAACAGGATATGACCCCAAATTTGTTGCACAGTGTAATCCAGCATAACAGACCATTTATTAGGCCCAGGCACAGATCTGTTGAAAATTTTACAGTCGACTGTAGAAAGACAGGCTCTGAAGATCCGATCTGGGTATGAACTAGCTTACGATATGCCATAGCGTCAGTGTAAGAGAACACTGCAGTTCGCTTTTGAATTTGACACTGACGGAGAATTCCCTGAAGAAAATCATATAAAATACGACTGGTTAGGAAAGTCGTTGATTTCGGTTGCTAGTACTTTATGGCGTCAGGTTTCAGGCGAGGTCAACTTAACGTACAGAAGGAAACACCAGTTCAAGTCTCATCTAAACACTTATTGAAGGTATAGTGTAATGTCTCAGAACAGGCGGTACAAGATAATCGCAGCAAAAAGTGGAAGGCTATTGGTCTTCAGTGCTCCATTTTACAAAGGCACAGAGACTGCTAAAGGAACTGCCTTTTAGGGTATATCACATATGTGTCCGTAGAAACTGAAGAAGCCACAAACATAGCAGATGTGTAAGCCCGAAGTCGATACAGAATTACGCTGTTGAATATACGTGTATACATTCTGGTTTCTTAGTCCTTCCCTCTTCTACCTACTTGTTCACAGTAGGTGTAGAGGGTTTTTGATTTTTCACTTGATCACGCTCAAGCACACACCACATTCGGTAGGTCTCCTCTGGACGAGGGATCGGCCAGTCGCAAAGACCTCTACCTGGCAACACAAACACTGTACAAGACAAACATCCATACACCGGCTGGGATTCGAACCCACGATCCCAGCAACCGCTCGGCTGCATACCTACGCCTTAAACCGCGCCGCCATTGGGATCGGCGAATATATGGGTATGGGTTAAAATAATTAAAGCTTAGTGTACTTTTTTTCATTGACATGACCCGTCCTCGTTTGCGGTGTCATTGTAAGAAAGTTGAGAAGCGAGGCTTTCAGTCATGTGTAAGTATGTTAAATCACCATTATCGAACATAATTAGTTCCCATGTCTGTTCTACACCAGCAGACTAACCAACAAACTGGGTAACCAGAGACCTTCTTGACAATCTAACATTTGCTTAGGTACTCAAGAGTTTCCAGCCTTCACTAGAATCAAAGGCTCGCTAAAATGTTCTCTAGAGCCTTCCGCTGGCCCCGCTGTGACCCAAATTAATCCCTTCCACACCATTCCATCAGATGTATCTGAGGCCAGTTCTTGTTATAATCTTCCTAACTTCGCCCAGATTTTCCGAGTTCTTTCTTTCCTTCAATGTTCCAACCAATATTTTATATTTATTTTTCATCTCTTCCATACACGCTACATGGCCTACCTTTTACATCTCCCTTTTCTTCGCCGTCGTAATATAGGGTGAGATAGAAACTATGCAGCCCCTTCCTGATTTCTGATAGAGAACAGCACCCTGTTGTTATGAGACTTATCCGAATTTAATAGTGACAGCAAAATAATCAGATGTGACCAGTTCTCGAATACAGTTACATTTAATAGTTATGGAAGCAGACTCGATGCTTAGCGTCTTACGTGACTGAATGATTCCTTGTTTATTAAACGATGTGTTTTTTGTCTGACTACGTAATGTAGTGCTGATTATTTACCTATGAACAGTGAGCTGGGCTGGATACGGACGGCATCTGTCATGACGTAGTGTAAAGAAAAAAACTGTAACCAGAATGACACGCTTGTCAACGAATGGTCACGGCTTCTGTCCCCCCCCCCCCCCACCCCCGCCGCCGTCAGTACGTACACTGTACAGGAAATTATTCTTGGAGCGCTGGGGCATTATCTGATTCTTACCACTCAGCATGCATGTCACTGTCTATTTATAACAGTCGACAAACGAGTTGTTTCGTTAAGCACGTCTAAATAATGAGCAGACAAGATGGCGCAACCAGAATTCCGGAGTGTTATGAACGAACGCTTTCCTTGTAGAAGTAACAACACCAAAGCGCTGTAACTATTCCTATACAGAGACTACCTTAGACTGAGTGTTCTGCGAATACAGGAAATTGCATTTCCGTCACGTAAGTGTTTCTTGAAGTGGAGGTAAAACTACACAGGATGACGGAAAGGTACATGTTTGACAGTGCTTGTGTATGCGTGGCGTGGGCTGTGTAGATGCGACTGTCGGTGTTGCTGCACGCTCTGTAATTATTTGTTAAGGCTGCTACGGCTTGACACGCTCATGTTGCTCTTTTTAATTGTGCCGCACAACAGTTTGGTGTCTGCAGGAAATAAGATAAGTGAGTCGTGTTTCATATCCGGCACCGAGTCTGTATACGATTCTTCAACACGATTACCATACCAACATCTCTTAATTACTTTCCAAGCAGATAACAGTCGTGACACAAAGGGTGAAACGTTGTATTTCATACAGCGAGCAATAGATTTTCCTTATTTGCTTCCTCCTCCTCATTCTGTCCTTCGTTTCCTTCTTTTTCTTCTTTTTTCTTGCTTTTTCTCCTTCTTCTGCAGTTATATATCGGTTCTATGCCCTGATCGGATTCAAAATTAACCCTTTAAAGCCTAGCGGTAACTTTACGTACCACCAGGTTTGACATTAAAAAATTCTACGTGGTACCCACATTGCGTTTATGTGTTTTGTACGGATCTCAGAACAAACAGCAACTTTTGCCTTATAAAACATTAAGAGACTGGTTTTTATAACCGAAGTGGAGAGTGTTTACGGCGCGGTACGCACTGAGTCCTTATATAAAACAGATACGCTTCGTCTTTAAAGGGTTAATGTAGTATCCCGGTGGGCGGATGCCCCAGGATGACACGAAGGTTCGCCGAGCGGTGTGCGATATCTTTCTTAATTGTTAGGTGGCCTGGGTAAGGCATCGTTAAAGAGTGATAGCTCAAGCCAGTCTCCAATAATATAGTAAAAGCTTTATTACCTTGATAGTAGTTACACTTGTATAGTACTTGATAGCATGTAGCGGCGACGAGGTACAAGGCCAGACCACCAGAGCAGATATCTGAGTGATGCTTAGTGACTGCGAGTAGAGTGTGTCCCGACTTTTCGAATTTCAGTGCTGTTTTTATAGGGGACAAGTGTGTCATGTGACAAGGGTGTTTGTCTTATACACTTAGGAAATTTTGCCTCCACCTCGCTGGTATTAGGTGAAGAAAGTGGGTGTTGCCCACTGCTCTGTTAAATTTATCCGCTTCAAAACATATTGCTAAGTAAGTGTTCACAATACGGACAGGAATAGAAACGTCAACTTCTTCTAGAATAACAAGTTTGTGAAACAGTACACATTATTTCCATAACATAATTTACACAATGTTTTTCAAAAGAAGAACCTAACAGATACAAAACCCAATAGATACTACATTAATGACAGGGGGAAAAAAACTGGTTCCTGTAGAAATAGAAAAACCTAGACGCAAAATCCTTGCTCGGGAAATGATTCGAACCTTTCATACAGTATTCCTGCAGCCTGAAGACCCTACGTGCCTCACACTGCACTCCACTAAGACAGACAGAATGGGATTGGTATAAAATTAAAATTATTATCAGTGTGCAGGTATTCAAGATTTTGTCATCGGTACCACGAGATGGTTGACAAAAACATGTGGGCCTGCGGCAGGTGGAGTGACGGAAGTCCTGCAACGAAACCAAACACGTTGAAGCTTGTTATTTATGTAAAAATATTTAAATAATTACTTCCTACATCACATGAGATGGGCGGGGCATGTAGCACGTATGGGGGAGAAGAGAGGTGCATACAGGATTTTGGTGGGGAGACCTGAGGGAAGGCGACCACTTGGGAGACCCAGGCGTATATGGGAGGATAATATTAAAATGGATTTTCGGGAAGCGGGATGGGTGGGCATGAACTGGATTAAGCTGGCTGAGGATAGGGACAGGTGGCGGGGTCTTGTGAATGCGGTAATGAACCTTCGGGTTCCATAAAATGCGGGGAATTTCTTGACTAGCTGAAAAACTGTTACCTTCTCAAGAAGGCCTCTGCTCCTTGGAGTTAGTTCTTCCTACATCACAAGTACACAATTAGAATCACTATTTAAAAGGATAATCATTTAAAGCTGTGCAGATAAGTGATAGCTGGTTGTGGTTATAATCATATGAAATACTATGTGGGCAAAGTATAAAGTTCGTGCAGGCACTCCACGTAGTTGCCATTGTACGTTAAAGGGTTAAATTTACATTGGATGTTGTACATAACTAACAAATAACTCAGACGTTTTGTCGTAGAAATTGTATTTATGGGTTTCGTAGGATTTAAAAACCGACTACTTCTCTACGTAATCAACTTATCAGTTTTTGTAATAAGGAGGCAGAAGTTATGTGTGCAATAGTAACAAGATTTTATTTTTTTAATGTGTATGAATTCTAGGCTTAAAAATCTCATTCAGAAAATTATTCGTGTAGGCCTATCAATATTTCATACAGCGCTCATATTTTAGGACTGTTGAAATCGGGAAGGTCAGCATTTGTTTGGCACGTGTTCTGCGTGGCGGTAACAGGGAATTCTTAAATAATTTTGGTGTGCAAATTTCCTCACAATGGACCTGAAGGGAGTGGATAGTGAAGGTGGAAGGTGTATGGAACTGGCTCAGGGGAGTCAGCTACTGGTCCCTGTTGTAAAATGCGTTAGACATCTTAATTCTATTGCAGTTTCATTAAAGCTTCCTTTATTAGGAATATATATATATATATATGTGCGTTTGTGTGTGTGTGTGTGTGTGTGTGTGTGTGTGTGTGTGTGTGTGTGTAACGTTTAGCTATCGTTAGGCTATTTTGTTTCGTTAATTTATTCTTGATTTACTAAAATGCAATTTTAAATGATAAGGGCAAATAGTATAGAACATTAAGACCACTTGTGAATGTTAAATTCAAATAAATATGTACAAAGTCCGTGTTGATTTCTTATAAGACCCTATCCTGGTATTTTATTCTTCGCATCGATAAAAGTAGGAACTATGTCGGGCATCTCTTACGCTAACCAGGAGTGTCAACCAATCGACGGCGACGTTCGATGGTGTGATTTGTTTCAATTCCGCGTTTGTGTGACGACACCATTTCAGATACATAAGTGAGCGTGTAATTACTTCCAAGAAAGCAGCTGTGGCTGTATTTTGTAAGGTGCTATGTAGGCATTTGGAGCCGGGCTAGAGTAGTCAGTATCGTTAGTAGGCAATTGGCTGGGCGTTCGACGAATCGTGATTTCATTTCCTGCAGGGGTAATAAATTTTTCTCTTCTCCTAAGTTTCAGCTGCGAGGGCCACCAGTCCTCCCTGTGAATGGGTAGCAGGGTCTTTTGTTACGGGGGTAAATCCATTCGAGCGTGAAGCTGGCTACTCATTTCTAACAAGTGGCGAGATTAAAACGAGTGGGGCTGTATTCCAACTCATCCGTAAGCCTTTGTGGCGTGTATAGGGAAAACGTTACCTTTGCTGTGTAAATATTTAACTGGGGGGGGGGGGGGGGATAATGAAAACCATAAGAAGCCACCATTTACCTGAGATCTAACACCGCGATCTGCTAGTACAAGGCAAACAGATTGTGATGCTTCTTTCGGCAGGTTTCGGTGACTTTGAAGGTGATGATCTCTACCATTTGTGTCACAGACCTTGTTAAAATCACAACGGTTGCTTGGAGCCGTTTGTTAAATTCGCAAGACGCAGTAGACCTATATTCGGGGAATAAATTTGACTTCTGTTGTCCGCCTGATGCTTTCATCCATACTGAAGGTCAATCGGCTTATATTCGACTCAGTTATTGTCGTTACGTGTGATTGTCAACGCGTCCAGGAACAAATCAAATTCAGAACTTAAAAAAACTAGCGTAACCTAATTCTTGAGTAATCACGTCTTCTGGGACGTAACTCTGTTTCGACGGTAAATGGTTGTTAACGTTTCGAATGAACACTCTGCATTTATATTCAGGGCCAAGTACTCCGTAACTTTGACTTCTTGAACCTTGAATGTGAAGGTAATGCGCTGTTTCGAAACAGCGATAACTATTCAGCGGCCGACACGGCAGCACCTCCAAGAAGGCTTAAAACTTTATCACCATAGCTGTAAGAACCTCAATTCTTGCAGCGTAACTCATTTTAGAGGCATTTTATCCACACCAGAATTAATTATTTTACAGCCTTGAGTCTGTTTCCCAATTTAGAAGCTTTCTTCCATTTCCACATATAATGGGATACGCCACCACGAGCCAGCTTTTTAAGTTAGTGGACTTTGTTCAACACCACATGCAATGGTCGGTTTCTTGTGTTAAATGCGTTCATCATCCACGTACAATTGTTACACCACCACCAGAAACTTTTACTTCTTGTAAATGCGTTGAATGTTCACAACTTCGAGGAAGTATTTGAGGTAAATGTTTTGGAGCATAATAATATATATATAACATATATATATACACACACATACAATTTTACAAGAGACGAAGTAACGTGTCTAAGAGTTCCTAAGAAACGCGGTTATGTTCAGTATGGGTTTCGTCCATAATAGGGACTGTACTACGTGTCTGCGTTAAAACTGCATAGCAGAATCTGCTTTTCTTCTGAAGTACCAAACTTTATCGAAAATGCTAAAACTTCGCATGTATTAAACATATGGACGGGAACGTTTTGTGCCCAACACTTCGCACAGATTCGTAGGGAATAATATGCCATAATAATCCTTGCTAGTGCCTTATTTCCGGTGGTTTGTTCGCCATACCTTTTCTTACATAGCATCCACTAAAATCTCATTCACACATATCGACAAAACAGAACAGTCTGGTTTTATAAGCTGCTAGTATAAGAGTTGCAATTTTTCTCGTGAATGTTAATTGCATAGTAACAAAGAGGGTGACTGTAATCGAAACTTGCATGTCGGAGGAATGGAATTTAAGGTGTTGTAGCGAAAAATCAGTTTCTTAGTGTTGCAGGTTCTGCGAAATCAATAGAACGTGGACAGGCGAAAAAAAAAATAGAACAAGCTGTTTTAATGAAGAAACGAGAGAGAACACTATGCTTTCCTTCAGAAGAATATTAAAATTATGGTGTACCATCTTTAGAAAAGTCTTCGCAAATATCTTCGTTGCGTGAGTAAGGTTTTGTTAACTGGAATTGTGAAGCAATGTGTAATGGTCAGTTCGATCCATTGCTAATTTACGTGTTAATGACTGACGATATTACTTAAAAGGGCAAATAAATACTCAAAATAAAACAGATGCTTGTACGCAGATCATCCCAGACTAATAAACGAAGGCCGTTATTTACCATTAAATTCGGAGTTGGTTGTGCTCTCAGTGCAGCAAGGATATGAGAGCCAACTTTTTCCTGATAAGGTAAATGTAGTCAGGTAGAGTGGGCATAATATTGCTATATTGTTTTGTAAGTTTTAGTGATCAGAATAATGAATGTGGGATACGAGCCATATGACTGTTATGTGTTGGAATGTTTCAAAGAAAAGTTCATAAAAACCCACACACACAGAAGACGACCTTAAAGAAATTATCAGACGCGCAGTATGGACAACTTCCACGCAATAAATTCAAACTCTTTTAATACTGTGTTTACGAGGTTTAAAGCATATCTGAGCCATGTAGGAGAGAATTTTCTGCATTTGCTGTGACAAGCGGTAAGTTATACAGTACATACTGTTAATGTACATTCTACGATCACGTCACGCTTTAACTTTTATTATGTATACTCTGTAGGCAAAAAGTGTTTGCGTATGAAATTGTCGACTTTTTTATGGAATACGAATTGTGTAATTACGATGGCTATCTTTTATGGAAAACGACAGGAAACGTGAACGTAGCTGTCGATTGTTTATCACAAATTGACGAAAGTTATGTGCATACAGATACTTCCTTAAAATAAACCAATCCTATAAAGAATTCGCCAGAGAAATTTGTATATGTTTTTCAAAAATGTACGTTTAAAACGATATATGAAATACTGTTTGGTTTACAATGTCTATTTTAATCTTTATTTCGCATACAAAATTTTATTCCCTATGACTTCCTGAAAGCACAACAAAATAAAAGTTCTGCTCCATCATCCTGTCCTAAAATTAACTGCCGTGTTTACTTACGAAATCCTATTTGCTGGCAGAAGCTTCTGCGATTCAGGCAGCCTGTGGCTATGGAAGAAAATTACAGTTTATCTACAACAGATTTCCAGGTTAGGCCCAGAAGCTTGTTCGTGTTCTCTAACACAGCCAGTCGACTCTTCCCCTCCCCCCCCTCCTCCAATATTTCGCTGGTACGTGCGTTCTGTCGCATCAAACTAAGAAACATTAGTTACATTAGTACGCGGGAAGTAAAATATTTTGAAACTTTCCTTTCCATAAAATTTGGGATGCTTTTATTTCTTCAGGTGTTGCCATCGAGAAAAATATTCCAGGAGGTAAAACAGATTAGGCCTGTAAACACGCCTGTTTGTGTTTTCCCTTAGCACAGATTTCTCTTAGGCTATATTACTGTCATAAGATGGCCTCAAAACTAGGCATTGCCAAATGTTTGTGATTTTAACGTGCCTAGCACACTCGCTTTTAAAGAGGCTATCTGTCTGTCTTAAGACAGACTACGAAATTAATAACAAATTTCAAGGAAAAAATGTTTAATCTGACTTTCCTCAGATTGCTTCAGTCTCTACACTGAGAATGGCGTGAATTATAGATAAATAAATAAGCAAATAAATAAATAAATAAATAGTGTTTGTCTGGCAATTTATATGTGTAATTTCCATTAGCAGACCTACAGCTCCAGACTGTGCTTAATTTAAGTCATAATCTGATACAAGGCAAAAGTGTGCCTATCATCCAAATTGTCCGTCCGAAATAGAGTGATTAACTAAGCCCATATAGCAGGATCCTCACTGAAAAGATTGTAGTTGCTGCCTTTCAGTGCAATCGTAAGATTCATGATCATGTCTACGAGATCCTGCCATCCGCCCCTGTCTGACTCAGCTAAGCTGTGTCCACGTCTTGTTTAAGATCCACTTATCCTCGGATCTACGTCCATCTCTTTGAAGATACGGTACCTCTAACCGTTCAGATTTGTGCATCGAAAGTTTTTGATTAATGTTTTAAACTTCAGTTTCAGTTTCAGTGTGCTTGTACAATATTCACAAAAGCTGTATCTAAGGTGCATGAACAGAATTTAGGAATGTGTCTTTCTCTTCAATAGGAAAAATTTCATGCAAAAATATGTCCGGAAATTAGTGTTTTTTTGGTTTAATTGAAAGATTACGTTCAACAATAAATACCCTAACCATAAGATGTTTTACTTCCAATTGACGTACTGCATTTACAGCACACGTACCCTCTTTAATAACTGTTGAGTTTTTGCTCTATATCAAGTCACAATTCACAACAAATGTTCAAAATGCCTTTCACCGAAATTAATGCAAGCTTCAACACGTCTGATCATGGACTGTCGCGCTCTTTCAGAGAACCCGGAGTGATTATGAGTGGTTTGAGAGGCATAAAAATGCTTAGGTGAAGTCTTTCTTCACTGTCAAGTGGCGCGAAATACACCAGGTCTGTTAACTGCCCCCACAGTTAAGAATGTAAAGGACAGGTCAACATGTTGTTCGGCTGCACCTCAGATGCCAAGTATTTTCGAACATGTGTTGGTACAGACGTTTTTCTTGTTTTGATGTGGGGAGCTCACTCCTAAATTTTTGCCGAGCATTTTAGGTACACTCTGTATGTTAGTACTAGCGTGACGAGGGACATCGAAAAATCCTGTTCAACCGTCATGTGTGATCCACAAATTACGTATGAATAGCAAATGAAACTCACATCGAAACTCAGTAACTGCTGCAGTACCTTAAAATACGCCATGACCAATTCAATTTAAAATTTTTTTTTCCAAATTCGCGAAGTGACAAATAGAGACTTGCGTAAGTTTCTAGCATTATGTGGTTTCTGGGCTTTTTTCTTTGTCTTGTATCTTGAAATGAAGGCAGCCTTTCTGCAAATTGAGAAATTGCGAATACCTGTTTCTGTTTGACGCACCTGAGTAGATACCTCCACACCTGTTGCCTTGTGGACTGACACACATCCATTTTGCAAAATTGTATGTTCTTGTCTGAATATTTGACCTGTATAAGTTCAAGAAACTAGGTATTCATGAGACTAATAACACCACCGTTATAATTGAGTGAAATTCAAAGTGCAGTAGACAAAAGAACACATTTTCTGACTGATACATTCTACTTCATAGTTAACGTAACACGGGTAATTACACGTTCTTTTAACATTTTACCATCAGAATAAATCAGAAACTGAAAGTTTTTAATTAGTTTCTTTGACAGGTCAATAAATCATTAACATGAACACGCTATCGATTACTGAGTACGGTAATAGGAAACGATAATATTATGTGTACTGCCCGACACGATAATCTAATAATATTGTGTGTACTGCCCGACACGATAATCTAATAATTCTAGTTGCCTTGCCACAGAATGTAACGGTCTGATGCAGCCAATGCTGGGCAAACAATGATGAATTGATCCGAATTCTTTGGCTGCTGTATAACTTGAGAAGTTAAAAATACGCCAAGTATGTACCTAATTAATTTGTAACGTATATTGTTTACTTAACTCCGTGTGTCAAATACATAACCCTAAGTTAAATCAGTTCTTTTTGAACAGCTAATAACATCTCAGCTAACCAAGAAAAGATATTTCGTATTCCATGAAGTTCAACAAATCATTCTTGTGATTACATGAGCTTGCCCTTCGCTCGAGACAGTGACTAGCGGGCTCGTTTAATCGTGCGTAATCCACATACATCCACACCTGTCAGTATGCCAAATCAAAAATTTGTGTCAGAGTTCTTAGATGAGATAACATTCCTCGTATCCAGAGTCAAAAATCACACGATTGCACTTTTTTTCCCCTAATTTGATTCTTCTGCCACTGTTGACATAAGAAGTCGCGAATATTTAGTAACCTATTACGTTTTTTTAATATTGCGCATCTCCAAGTGTTGGTAGTGTCAGCAGGGTGTTCATTCGGCCCTGTTCAATGGGCTTGAGGGCCAAGGAATTTGGTTTTTCCGTGGCGACGCGGATTTGTCACTTCGTCGCCGTGTCCAGGTCGTCTCCAACTCCTCTTGTCCAATGCATACTAGGGCTGTGTCCTGAACATATTACGCTTCGGCTTTCCAACTAAGCACTCCCAGCCTACTCGTGTCTACAACCTATAGCAAACCATACAAACTTGTAGCTCGTGGGCAACGTGGAGACATTTGAAAAGTCTTTTAACCCTTTCGCTGGTAAAGCCGGGATATAAGTTCTAAGAGCTTTTGAACATTTACGAGCTGTTTATTTATGCAGACATGCATCACTTTACCAATTCATTTGTCAAAACTGTGCTAAAATTAGCCACACCCTAGCCTAGATTTTGGGTTGATTTTTAATAAACTTTTACCGCTGTGATAATTGTTTTTATTGCATGTGATGTATAGAAAAAATACACAGCTATGATGATGCATATAATTACACGTGTACTTGTTCGTTCTTCCCTTTGTGTAATGAATTTTACGCTGCCCGTGCAGATCTAATTTTCACAAACTTGCCTGCTGGCCTGGCCTGTAATCGTAACGATGTAACTGCATCAGCTCCTCGTCATTCCTGTTTCCGTACTTGTCGCGTGTTGTGCGGAATACGTTTACCTTTGCTGTTTTAACAGTGGTACACGTCTACTGTGAAACTTACTGGTATATATGACTTGAATGAAAAAAGAACAATTGAACGCATGGTTCCACGAAGACGGTAGAAAGCTTATTTTACGTTTAATTCAGTCTTTATCATTTTCCCTGTATCATTCTTCTATTCCTGGTCAGCTTTGTATTTGTTCATTATCATCTGCATAGACCACCCACTGGCATCGCATTACATGTGAGGTGTTAAAAGCCACGAAGATATCGGGGATTCTTGTATTTCTCTTCGTTACAAAGATGACTCAGGATGGTGTAGTTTCAATGGAAGAAGTGATGCATACTCGTATCAAGTAGTACTTTATTACCATCAGAACAACTATTGATTGGTTTTTTTAAGGGTAATAAGGTACTACGTTTTGATATTGTATTAGCACAACAGGATGTATGAGATAAAAATGATGCTTACGTCAGTGAAATAAATTTGATATTTATGAACGGAACCTAAGTCGAATTATGCGAAAAAAAAGTAGTTGTGCCATCTTCGTGTCTTCTTCATGTTCATTCGACTGGAATTTCCTAACAGGAGAAATAAATTGCCGTCAACACAACTAGTTAGCGATGTGTGTGTGTGTGTGTGTGTGTATGTATGTATGTATGTATGTATGTATGTATGTATGTATGTATGTATGTATGTACGTACGTATGTATGTATGTATGTGTGTGTGTATGTATGTATGTATGTATGTATGTATGTATGTATGTATGTATGTATGTATGTATGTATGTATGTATGTATGTATGTATGTATGTATGTATGTACGTATGTATGTGTGTACTATGTTGTTGCTAATTTACGCTGTTTAGGTGTTCGAGAACAGGCTGCTGTGGAAGACATTTTGTCCTAAGAAGGACGAGGTGACAGGGGAGTGGAGAAGACTACATAACGAGGAGCTTTACGACCTGTACTCCTCACCAAACATTACTCAGGTGATCAAAGCGAGAAGAATGAGATGGGCGGGACATGTAGCACGTATGGGGAACAGGAGAGGTGCATAAAGGATTTCGGTGGGGAGGCCTGAGGGAAAGAGACCACTTGGAAGACCCAGCTATAGATGGGAGGATAATATTAAAATGATTCTTCGAGAAGTATAATGAGGGGCATGGTCGGGATTGATCTGGCTGAGGATAGGGACAGGTGGCGGGCTGTTGTGAATGCGGTTACGGGCTTTCGGATTTCACAAAATGCGGGGAATTCATTGGCTATCTGAGGAACTGCTAGCTTCTCAGGAAGGACTCTGCTTCATGTAGTTAGTTATTTAATTAGGAGGTTTAGCTCAACGCCATAGCGAGAGGAAGTTGAAGTCGAAAATTGACCTGACGTCTATATAAACATTCAGTCCGTACCGCGCAGTAAACACAATCTGTCTCGGCTATAACAACCAGTCAGTTAATGCTGTATAGGGAAATAATCGCTGTTCTGAGATCCACACAGAACACATAAATACACTGTGTGGGCAGAACGTAGAATTTGTGAGTGTTAAACCTGGCGGTACGTACAGTAACCACTGGGCTTTAGAAGGGATAGTTAAAGATTCAGCTCGTACCGCGCAGTAAACACTCTCCGTCTCGGTTATAAAAACCAGTCAGTTAATCCTGTGTAGGGAAATAATCGCTGTTTGTTCTGAGATCCACACAAAACACATAAATACACTGTTTGGGCAGAACGTAGAATTGTTGAATGTTAAAACTGGCGGTACATAAAGTGACCACTGGACTGTGGAGGGTCCGTGTACTTGAAACAACTGTAGTTGTATGTTAAACAAAGCCACAGAAACTTGTGTGCGCAGGCGGAATTATGCGAACAGATATAACAACTGTGTCATGAAGACAGCGAACAATACCGATCTTCCATATTTGGCAATATGGCTGTCATCTGATTGTTCGCAACAATTCATGGTATTTGTACAGGCCATTCAACGGCTCACATACTAATATTTGTTTTGTATAAGCAGGCCTATGCGGTATTTGGACCTGAAGGACAATGGAGGCTATCCTGCAATGAGGAGCACCGTAACTCTATTCTTCACAGAATGAAAGCATGACCGGCGATCTACATATGAACGTAACAGTAAGCGCGTACGCGTAACCATTGTTGCCGTGGTAAAGCAATTATTATTACATATTCTGAGTGTGTGTCTGTAGCCTTAGTTATCCAGCATGCAAAGCGCATGCACCGTATTGTATTGTCATCTGTGGCCTGTCTGGTTGTACCATATTTTTCCACATTATCTAATAAACGGCACGATTTTCGGGAGAAAAGTTATTGAACATAAAATGTGTGTTTTGATTATCTCTACAACTTTTCTCAAACACTTCTCGTTCCAAGAAGAATTCAGCGAGATAGTTGAAATAAACTTAGGTATTTGTGTAAAGTAGCGGGTATTATTGTCAGCTTTGGCATTGGACCACAATACTACGCTGCGTCACGACAATGCTACGCTGCTTCACAACCACAATTCCACATTCCGTCACAACAACAATTCCATACTGCGTCACAACCACAATACTACACTGCGTCACAACCGCAATACTACACTGCGTCACAACCACAGTACTACACTGCGTCACAACCGCAATACTACACTGCGTCACGACCACAGTACTACACTGCGTCACAACCGCAATACAACACGGCGTCACGACCATAGTACTACACTGCGTCACAACCGCAATACTACACTGCGTCACGACCATAGTACTACACCGCGTCACAACCGCAATACTACACTGCGCCACAACCGCGATCCTACACTGCGCCACAACCGCAATACTACACTGCGCCACAACCGCAATACAACACTGCGTCACAACCGCAATACAATACTGCGCCACAACCACAGTACAACACTGCGTCACAACCGCAATACAACACTGCGTCACAACCGCAGTACTACACGGCGCCACAACCGCAGTACTACACGGCGCCACAACCGCAGTACTACACGGCGCCACAACCGCAGTACTACACTGCGCCACGATCCATAAAGGTACAGTTTGAATACACACCGCAATGGAAACCTGACAAACTGCATCACTTCAGAACTCCTCAGTCTAGACCATCAACAAACTGGAGTGATCATTTGGGACAGTAACGGGGATCCCGGTGCCGCGGATGCATCATTAATGCCAACTGTGACGTGCGGTCAGACTGGCTGCCAGTTATGTAACGCAGAAAAGATTTCCTCTCTCAACACTCTTATGAATCTCTGCAGTCCAATGCTTTCTAGTCCAGCATTGTGTCTACAGGACTGGACGGTTCTGCTTTGTGCACACGTTTACTGTCCCTGCTGCACTAACTGTCAGTGACCAATCATTGTTTTGGAAGTATTAGCCCAAAGAAAAGTGAGGAACACACTGGTCACCCCCCCCCCCCCCCAATTTCCCATCTTCCTCCTCCGTCATAACCAGATAATATCCCGGTAATCTCTATATACAGAGCCAAAGGGCTGCAGGGCGCAGTGTCCACGTCATGGCTGACTGTGTGTGGCCTCATGTCAGCATGTAAACTGCTTGACTTTACCCTTAACTTAGTATCAGAAGGTTTAATGAACGTTGTAAAGCAATACCGCTTCTGAGTCATATTGACCCACAGCAAATAGCACTTTACGTAATGCCATAAACGTCTTTTCTACCTGCATATCATAAACCGGTGATCAGTTTTTATAAACAGGCAACAGCACGCTTAATGGACCGCATAGAAGGCCGTTGGGGATTTACTCTACTAGAGTCACTGCCACATAAGTTGGCGGCTCGGCGCGGTTGCGCAGTAGCAAGGCAACTAAGGCTACATACACACACTCAGAATATGTAATAATTATTGCTTTTCCACAGCAACAATGGTTACGCGAACGCGCCTCAATGTTACGTCATATGTACATGGGCTTTCTTGTTTTTTGATTCACCTGTATTTGCCAACTCAAAAACAGGAGTGGCGTTCCGTAAATATTTTAGTTTGGAAAATGTTTCCACAGAAGAAAAAGTTTTAAAGTAGTCGTCTGACCGAAACGGCGTTAGTGTTGGCTATATCTGTACCTGGCAGGGCTACGGAGTCGGAGTCGTGGAGTCTGAATCGGAAGGAATTTTAGGTGAAGTCGGAGTCGGGATAGGTAAAAATGTACCGACTCCGACTTCGACCTCAATTTAAAATCTTAACTAGATACTCCAAATCCTGAGCCCTGATAGCTACAATAACCATTAGACTTATACTTAAATATAGGTTATAAGTCTAAACAGTAGCCTGATGATTCACGTGGTGGTGATGAAATGTCTTGTAGGTTTACCATTATTAACCCTTTAAAGACGAAGCCTATCTGTTTTATATAAGGACTCAGTGCGTACCGCGCTGTAAACACTCTCCACTTCGGTTATAAAAACCAGTCTCTTAATGTTTTATAAGGCAAAAGTTGCTGTTTGTTCTGAGACCCGTACAAAACACATAAACGCAATGTGGGCACCACGTAGTATTTTTTAATGTTAAACCTGGTGGTACGTAAAGTTACCGCTAGGCTTTAAAAGGTTATAGACGAAGCGTATCTGTTTTATATAAGGACTCAGTGCGTAGCGCGCTGTAAACACTCTCCACTTCGGTTATAAAAACCAGTCTCTTAATGTTTTATAAGGCAAAAGTTGCTGTTTGTTCTGAGACCCGTACAAAACACATAAACGCAATGTGGGCACCACGTAGTATTTTTTAATGTTAAACCTGGTGGTACGTAAAGTTACCGCTAGGCTTTAAAAGGTTAAAGACAAAGCGTATCTGTTTTATATAAGGACTCAGTGCGTACCGCGCTGTAAACACTCTCCAATTCGGTTACAAAAACCAGTCTCTTAATGTTTTATAAGGCAAAAGTTGCTGTTTGTTCTGAGATCCGTACAAAACACATAAACGCAATGTGGGCACCACGTAGAATTTTTTAATGTTAAACCTGGTGGTACGTAAAGTTACCGCGAGGCTTTAAAAGGTTAATACATACTGAGCTTTTGCGAAGGAGTCGGAGTCGGAGTCCAAAGTTTTGTGTACCGACTCCACAGCCCTGATATCTGGCGACGAATTCCGTTCGATTAGGCTGTTACATGCAGTGGACTGCAAAGTAATATATATTGTCATTTGTACTGTAATTTTTAGGAGGGAACACCGGCAAGCTAAACCCCACTGTTAAAAAAAAAGCAAGACAAATGGTTTCAAGGCGCATGACTGTGTAGTTGGAAACGGACAATGGGGGGCCAATTTGCGATCTTGGGAAAGTACAGAACGGATAGCAAAGGAATGCCGCCTGAGATGCAAAACAGCACAGTGAACTGTTAGCGAAGTTTCAGTTCGATTGGTGGAACTCTTTAAGAGACGCAACTTGCCACGGACGTGCAGTTTGACGGAAGTCTGACGTGACGTAACGTGTCTGGGTTCTACGAAAAGGGAGAATTTCCGGCAGAAGAAAAATATGTGGCAGGTGGAAATGTGTACATACGGTGGTAACTTAGGAGGACATATCTCTCTTTTGTTTGCCTCAAAAAATTCAAATTTTGAATTTTAATCTTGTAACGGTAGCCACAGTACCACCTTCAATTAACCCTTTAAAGACGAAGCATATCTGTTTTATATAAGGACTCAGTGCGTACAGCGCAGTAAACACTCTCCACTTCGGTTATAAAAACAAATCTCTTAATGTTTTATAAGGCAAAAGTTGCTATTTGTTCTGAGATCCGTACAAAACACATAAACGCAATGTGGGCACCACGTAGAATTTTTTAGTGTTAAACCTGGTCGTATGTAAATTTACCGCTAGGCTTTAAATGGTTAATTATATCTTAATTAGTCATGTATGTACAGCACAGTCTTTAAGCTGGTTGAATCTCATCTTTCGAGATTTCTAACTTTTCTTAATCACCCATTTTAACACCACTGTTTCGACCTTTCGTGAAAGGTTCCGACGAATCGGGATGAGCTAACGTGGCTGGCGAGTCTGCTTCCCTCGCCACCTGCTATTGCACAGATGGCTCTCAGCTCACAGTTTCTTAGTCCTTCCCTCTTCTACCTACCTGTTCACATTAGGTGTCGAGGTTATTTTCACATGATCACACTCCGACACACACCACAGTCGGTAGGACTGCTCTGGACGAGGGATCGGCCCGTTACAGACACCTCTACCTTACAATACAAACACTGTACAAGAGAAAAAAATCCATGCCCCCGGTGGGATTCGAACCCACGATCCCAGCAAGCGCTCGGCCGCACACCTACGCCTTAGACCGCGCGGCCACTGGGGTCGTCCTCAGCTAACACACGCTGTTTTTGTTTATTACGACAGTTTGGTCACTTTCGTGATTTACGGAAGGAGACATTACTCCCATCATTTGTGTTCCCAAAGTGTCTGTATTTTATTAACAAGCCGGGCAATGTATGAATAAACGTAACGTTGCCTTCCCCACTCACTGTGTGTTCTTTTCCACTCACGCAGTAACACCCACCTCTCCCCATAATGCAGCGTCTCATAGTCCTATTTTCTGTGTTCTGTACCACTCATACTCTAACGTCCGCTTCTCATTATATTTCTTTCCTTGCTGAATTTCCTCTATTCTTTATCGCTGATGCAGTAACACATTTATTCTCACATTGCTTCATTCCTTACTCAATTTAACCTTGTCACCTGTAAACATCTCCATTAACGACAATCGTATTAAAATGTAAGGAAGTTCCGTGTCAGCAACTCCGTGTTACGTTTCCCTGCCGTGTCGCCACACGTGCTCTGGCATTCTTCAACTGTCTTGAAGCATTGCTTGTTGTGAGGTAAGTTTTTGTGTCACGGTGTGGCAGTGACAGATGTCATGATGCTGTCGCTTACTACAATATAATTAATTTATGGACTCTTGTGGTATGCCGCATTGTGTCAAATTGCCTTCCTTGGTTATATGCTTTAAATGTCGACATAAGGTTGCAAAGAGCGTGTTTGATAACTGGGTTTTGAGGAGACTGCTTGAAAATGGGAAAGATGCAGTTAACAGAAGTATGGACAGAACTGCATAAGGATTGCTTTACCAAATATTTTTGTGACAGTGAAATCATAGATGACTGGTTTTAGAAGATCAATAACAGTGCACTGAACGGTTAGATACGGTAAATAAAACCAAAAAATTCACACAACTTTATTAAAATATCATCTCAATGTATTTATTATTTATTCTTCGTTACGCACCTCCATAAGGATGGCCAAATCAGTGGCCGAAACATGTAGACGGTATTACTACGTTTATAATACACAGTGAAACCCTGTTAAGAAATTTTTGAAAATTCCCCCCAAAAAAATTCTTAAAAGGGTAGGACTTGTAATGTTAATCAAATGGGAGAATTTTTGTGCTTTTTTATCCTGACTTCTTAGGCGGGAAAATTTCTTAACTGGGTTTTTCTTAAGCGAGTTTCACTGTATTTTCATAAACTTGTGTGCGTTTGTTGGTTTTAGTCACCGTATCTCTTAGATGATCAGTTTAGGGGGACATGAAAGAACAAGAAAAAGGTAAAAAATTAGTAGAAAACTTTAGTTGTAAAACCATTTCTGTGGTACCCGTGCACATAGAAAGATAATATTAAAATGGTCTGTAAGGAATGGGATGGGATGGTGTTGACTTTGTTCGACTGGTTGACGCAAATGTTTAGTGGCCTTCTTTTGTGACAATGGTAATGACGTGTGCAAACTTCCACGGCATCTGATCCAATAAAATCATCTCGGACTGACAGACATGTAATGCGTTTCGAGCTAACTAACATTCCATCGCCATTACCGGGGTTCTGACATCAGGACCCTGAAACCTTACGTTACTCACACCAAGTGACGTCACTGGTAGTTCAAGAATGTTTTATGAATTTTGTGTGTATATTTTTAGTTTCCACTTTGTTTTCACCGTGCATTTTTCACATACAATAAGTGTAATCACCAACAAAAAAAATGTTGGTGATTATAAACAATAAATGATTTAATCGTGATATGGTGCATTTTGTTGGTGATTACAGTTATTTTATATTTTTAGATTTATTGCTATGAACCTCTGCTATTGAGTGCATTTGGTTCGGTAATAAAAAAAAATGTTTATGAACCATCACTGAGAATTTGGCTTCAACAAAAGACAGGGAATTTCTTCATTACTTGACAGACTGCCGGTGTATCAAGAGCAGGGCCGGACTAGCGGGTGGGCCAGCCAGGCAGCTGTCCGCGACTCCAAATTATAAGGGGAGCTAAAATGTCACAATCATAATCGGAAATATGGTGGTAGTAAACTCACGTTTCCAAGTGCAAAATATTTTTTGCCAGCGCTGTCCTAGGCCGTAAATTTAAAAGAATATAGTTTTGAAGGGGCACCAAATTATTAGCTTGCCCGGGGAGGCCCATATGTCTCGGGCCTGCTTTGATAAAGAGGGCTGTTCTCTGTACAACTGGATGCTTGCCTTTAATTACACTCATGAGGATCGTGTGTTATTGGTGTGTGTGTGTGTGTGTGTGTGTGTGTGTGTGTTCGTGCGTGACAGAGAAGGAGAGTTACCAGTAAATCAATTTCCTCATGTTAGGTTCTTGACATTATGTTAAAGAAGATAGGCGGGACCCACGCGTGAGTGATGTGAATTCAACAAAATGGTGGCCATGAAACCAAAACGAAAGATCCCACTGCCTGCAGGCTGAATACGTTACGTTGGGGTTTTGTTGTTATCAGTATCGTATTTACCTTTATGTTTTCGAAGACTAATGCTCCACACACTTAACGTACCGCGAATTTTTTAAACGATGTCGTACCTTGCGTTGTTTATGACAGAAATCAAGTCAAAATACGTCCAAACACAGCATAATAATAATCACAAATAATAGTTTATAAGAATAATGTACAACAAATGGAATTTACTCGTGTTTAGAGGTAGTTTGGCTCGATTTCTGTTAAGTACCGCGAGTTTGTTTCTTGGATGTAAGTTATCCGGAATCTAAACGAAAAGAATCCGACGGAATATACAATATTTAATCCGACAAACTGCACAATTCATAGTGAATAATAATTTGTCGTTTATTATGTCCGTTCTACATGTTTCGGCCTCTACAAGGCCATCTTCAAGGCAGGGTCGGCCTTAGGCCGATTGGACCGATTTGATACAATCGGGCCCCGCGATCATGGGGGATTCGTACATTTGTAATATTTAAAAATGATAAAAAAAAGATCATTTTAATTTTTCATCCTCTGTTATGTTAATATACAAAAACGTTAGTCCTTTTTATTTTGCTGTACACAATAACTTTTAGGGGCCCGCCACAAGGGTCGCAGTCGGGCCCCGCGTTTGCTAAGGCCAGCACTAATAACGAGCTTCTTCACTCATTTCGCAGTCTGTCTTACGACAGGTCGATAGCCCCTTCCAAAGCTAGTTCTCCACACACAGTGCGACCTAGTACTGCCTCCTTCAATTTACAGTATCTTCTCTTTTCCTTAACGCCATCCGGTAGCTGCTTACGTCTTCTTCCCCGTCTTCCCGCCCTTTCTATTCTTCCCTCTATCTTTCCTTCAATAATGTGTTTCAGAAGGCAGTTCCTACGCAAGATGTGACCAATCCAGTTAGCCTTCCTTCTTTTTATTGCATGTAGGATATTCCTCTCCTCCTTGACTCTGTGTAATGCTTCTTCATTTCTCACACGATCGGTCCAACTGATCTTCTCCATTCTTCTTCAGCACCACATTTGAAATTTTCTAGGTATTTCTGTTCTCCCAATGAGGTTATATATAAAGGAATACAAGTACAACAAATTCGATGTAAGATGTGATATGTAGAGTGAAAACACAATATTATAAGTTAAGATTGCTAAAAATGTTGAAAATAATAATTTAGTTACAAATATTTAGCGTTAATTAACAATACTGTATCTTTCATCGCCAACAAACATCTATATAAATTTTAACTGATAACTGTTGGGACGTGTTCACTTCTTGAAATAAATTGCTTATTTAAGTAACATTTTTTTACTTTGATGTTTTGCAAAAGGTTATGAGGCGAGATTTATTAAATATTGCCTACAATCATTTCCGTCGGTCAAAATGACCAGTTTTCTAGACGCCTTTCCGCCAATGAAAAGGAGGAATCGGTGCTTAAAATTCTTTATTTGATACGAAATACCAAAAAACCCGTCTATTCGTGGGATGGCTGAAGAAATATGTCGGCTTTAACCTTTTAAAGCCTAGCGGTAACTTTACGTACCACCAGGTTTAACATTAAAAAATTCTACGTGGTGCCCACATTGCGTTTATGTGTTTTGTACGGATCTCAGAACAAACAGCAACTTTTGCCTTATAAAACATTAA